>JANJGN010000753.1:0-288338 GCA_026770705.1 Isurus oxyrinchus | reverse complement strand
CCCCCCTAACATAGTCTGGGCCTCACTCCCCCTGTAACACAGCCTGCGTCTCACTTCCCCTCTAACACAGTCAGTGCCTCACTGCCCCTTAACACAGTCTGGGCCTCACTCCCCCTCTAACACAAGCTGGGCCGCACTCCCCTTGTAACAGAGCCTGGGCCTCACTCACCCTCTAACACACTCTGGGCCTCACTCCCCCTCTTACAAAGTCTGCGCCTCATTCCCCTCTAACACAGTCTGGGCCTCACTCCCACGTTAACACTTTCTGGGCCTCACTCCCCCTCTAAAACAGCCTGGGCCTCACACCCCCTCTAACACAGCCTGGGCCTCACTCCCCCTCTAACCAGCCCGCGTCTCACTTCCCCTCTAACACAGTCAGGGCCTCACTGCTCCCTAAATGAGTCTGGGCCTCACTCCCCCTCTTACACAGTAAGGGCCTCTCTCCCCACTAACACAGTCTGGGCCTAACTCCCCCCTAACACAGTCTGGACCTCACTCCCTCTCTAACACAGTCAGGGCCTCACTCCCCTGTTAACTCAGTCTGGGCCTCACTCCCCTATTATAACAGTCTGGGCCTCACTCCCCCTCTAACACAGCCTGCGCCTCACTCCCTCTCTAACACAGTCTGGGCCTCACTCCCCCGTTAACACAGTCTGGACCTCACTCTTCCTCTAACACAGTCTGGGCCTCACTCCCCCCAACACAGTCTGGGCCTCACTCGCCTGTTAACACAGTCTGGGCCTCACTCCCCCTAACACAGTCTGGGATTCACTCCCCCTCTAACACAGTCTGAGCCTCACTCCCCATCTAACACAGCCTGGGCCTCACTCACCTTCTAACACAGTCTGGGCCTAACTCCCCCTCTAACACAGCCTGGGCCTCACTCCCCCTCTAACCAGCCTGCGTCTCACTTCCCCTCTAACACAATCAGGGCCTCACTGCCCCCTAAAAGAGTCTGGGCCTCACTCCCCCTCTTACACAGTCAGGGCCTCACTCCCCCCTAACACAGTCAGGGCCTCACTCCCCCTCTAACACATTTAGGCCCTTACTACCCCTCTAACACAGTCAGGGCCTGACTACCCCCTAACACAGTCTGGGCCTCACTCCCCCTCTAACACAGACTAGGCCTCACTCCCCCTCTAAAACAGTCTGGAACTCAATCCCCTCTAACACAGTCTGGGCCTCACTCCCCTCTCACACAGTCTGGACCTCACTCGCCCCTAACACAGTCTGGTCCTCACTCCCCTTGTTAACACAGTCTGGGCCTCACTCCCCCTCTAACACAGTCTGGGCCTCACTCCCCCTCTTACACAGTCAGGGCCTCTCTCCCCCCTAACACAGTCTGGGCCTAACACCCCCCTAACACAGTCTGGACCTCACTCCCTCTCTAACACAGTCTGGGCCTCACTCCCCTGTTAACTCAGTCTGGGCCTCACTCCCCTATTATAACAGTCAGGGCCTCACTCCCCCTCTAACACAGCCTGGGTCTCACTCCCTCTCTAACACAGTCTGGGCCTCACTCCCCCACTAACACAGTCTGGACCTCACACCCCCTCTAACACAGTCTGTGCCTCACTCCCCCTCTAACGCAGTCAGTGCCTCACTCCCCTCTAACACAGTCTGGGCCTCACTCCCCACCAGCACAGTCTGGTCCTCACTCCCCTGTTAACACAGTCTGGGCCTCACTCCCCCTCTAACACAGTCTGGGCCTCACTCCCCCTCTTACACAGTCAGGGCCTCACTCCCCCCTAACACAGTCTGGGCCTCACACCCCCCTAACACTGTCTGTGCCTCACTCCCCCGTTAACACAGTCTGGACCTCACTCTTCCTCTAACACAGTCTGGGCCTCACTCCCCCCAGCACAGTCTGGGCCTCACTCGCCTGTTAACACAGTCTGGGCCTCACTCCCCCTAACACAGTCTGGGATTCACTCCCCCTCTAACACAGTCTGAGCCTCACTCCCCATCTAACACAGCCTGGGCCTCACTCACCTTCTAACACAGTCTGGGCCTCACTCCCCCTCTAACAAAGTCTGCGCCTCCATTCCCCTCTAACACAGCCTGGGCCTCACTCCCACGTTAACACATTCTGGGCCTCACTCCCCCTCTAACTCAGCCTGGGCCTCACTCCACCGTTAACACAGCCTGGGCCTCACTCCCCCTCTAACCAGCCTGCGTCTCAATTCCCCTCTAACACAGTCAGGGCCTCATTGCCCCCTAAAAGAGTCTGGGCCTCACTCCCCTTCTTACACAGTCAGGGCCTCACTCCCCCCTAACACAGTCTGGGCCTCACTCCCCCTCTAACACAGTTAGGCCCTTACTACCCCTCTAAAACAGTCTGGGCCTCACTCCCCCCAACAAAGTCTGGGCCTCACTCGCCTCTTAACACAGTCTGGGCCTCACTCCCTGTAACACAGTCTGGGCTTCACTCCCCCTCTAACACAGTCTGAGCCTCACTCCCCCTCTAACACAGTCAGGGCCTCACTCCCCCCTAACACAGTCAGGGCCTCACTCCACCCTAACACAGTCTGGGGCCTCACTCCCCCTGTAACACATTCAGTGCCTCACTGCCCCGTAACACAGCCTGGGCCTCACTCCCCCGTTAACACAGTCTGGGCCTCACTCCCCCTCTAACACAAGCTGGGCCGCACTCCCCATCTAACACAGCCTGGGCCTCACTCACCCTCTAACACAGTCTGAGCCTCACTCCCCCTCTAACACAGTCTAGGCCTCACTCCCCCCTAACACAGTCTGGGGCCTCACTCCGCCATAACACAGTCTGGGCCTCACTCCCCCTCTAACACAAGCTGGGCCGCACTCCCCATCTAACACAGCCTGGGCCTCACTCACCCTCTAACACAGTCTGGGCCTCACTCCCCTGTTAACAGAGTCTGGGCCTCACTCCCCCTCTAACACAGCCTGCGTCTCACTTCCCCTCTAACGCAGTCAGTGCCTCACTCCCCTGTTAACACAGTCTGGGCCTCACTCCCCCTCTAACACAAGCTGGGCCGCACTCCCCATCTAACACAGTATGGGCCTCACTCACCCTCTAACACAGTCTGGGCCTCACTCCCCCTCTAACACAGTCTTTGCCTCACTCCCCTGTTAACACAGTCAGGGCCTCACTCCCCACCTAACACAGTCGGGGCTTCACTCCCCCTCTAACACAGCCTGCGTCTCACTTCCCCTCTAACACACTCAGTGCCTCACTGCCCCGTAACACAGCCTGGGCCTCACTCACCCTCTAACACAGTCTGGGCCTCACTCCCCCTCTAACAGAGCCTGGGCCTCACTCCCCTCTAACACAGCCTGGTCCTCACTCCCACGTTAACACTTTCAGGGCCTCACTTCCCCTCTAAAACAGCCTGGGCCTCACTCCCCCTCTAACACAGTCTGGGCCTCACACCCCCTCTAACACAGCCTGGGCCTCACTCCCCCCTAACACAGCCTGGGCCTCACTCCCTCTCTAACACAGTCTGGGCCTCACTCCCCCTCTAACACAGTCTGGGCCTCACTCCCCCACTAACAAAGTCTGGACCTCACACCCCCTCTAACACAGTCTGGGCCTCACTCCCCCTCTAACACTGTCTGGGCCTCACTCTCCTCTAACACAGCCTGGGCCTCACTCCCCCTCTAACAAAGTCTGCGCCTCCATTCCCCTCTAACACAGCCTGGGCCTCACTCCCACGTTAACACATTCTGGGCCTCACTCCCCCTCAAACACAGCCTGGGCCTCACTCCCCCTCTAACTCAGCCTGGGCCTCACTCCACCATTAACACAGTCTGGGCCTAACTCCCCCTCTAACACAGCCTGGGCCTCACACCCCCGGTAACCAGCCTGCGTCTCACTTCCCCTCTAACACAGTCAGGGCCTCACTGCTCCCTAAAAGAGTCTGGGCCTCACTCCCCCTCTTACACAGTCAGGGCCTCACTACCCCTCTAACACAGTCAGGGCCTGACTACCCCCTAACACAGTCTGGGCCTCACTCCCCCCAACACAGTCTGGGCCTCACTTGCCTGTTAACACAGTCTGGGCCTCACTCCCCCTCTAACACAGTCTGGGCTTCACTCCCCCTCTAACACAGTCTGAGCCTCACTCCCCCTCTAACACAGTCAGGGCCTCACTCCCCCCTAACACAGTCAGGGCCTCACTCCGCCCTAACACAGTCTGGGCCTCACTCCCCCCTAACATAGTCTGGGCCTCACTCCCCCTGTAACACAGCCTGCGTCTCACTTCCCCTCTAACACAGTCAGTGCCTCACTGCCCCTTAACACAGTCTGGGCCTCACTCCCCTGATAACACAGTCTGGGCCTCACTCACCCTCTAACACAAGCTGGGCCGCACTCCCCTTGTAACAGAGCCTGGGCCTCACTCACCCTCTAACACACTCTGGGCCTCACTCCCCCTCTTACAAAGTCTGCGCCTCATTCCCCTCTAACACAGTCTGGGCCTCACTCCCACGTTAACACTTTCTGGGCCTCACTCCCCCTCTAAAACAGCCTGGGCCTCACACCCCCTCTAACACAGCCTGGGCCTCACTCCCCCTCTAACCAGCCCGCGTCTCACTTCCCCTCTAACACAGTCAGGGCCTCACTGCTCCCTAAATGAGTCTGGGCCTCACTCCCCCTCTTACACAGTAAGGGCCTCTCTCCCCACTAACACAGTCTGGGCCTAACTCCCCCCTAACACAGTCTGGACCTCACTCCCTCTCTAACACAGTCAGGGCCTCACTCCCCTGTTAACTCAGTCTGGGCCTCACTCCCCTATTATTACAGTCTGGGCCTCACTCCCCCTCTAACACAGCTTGGGCCTCACTCCCTCTCTAACACAGTCTGGGCCTCACTCCCCCGTTAACACAGTCTGGACCTCACTCTTCCTCTAACACAGTCTGGGCCTCACTCCCCCCAACACAGTCTGGGCCTCACTCGCCTGTTAACACAGTCTGGGCCTCACTCCCCCTAACACAGTCTGGGATTCACTCCCCCTCTAACACAGTCTGAGCCTCACTCCCCATCTAACACAGCCTGGGCCTCACTCCCCCTCTAACGCACTCTGGGCCTCACTCCCCCTCTTGCACAGTCAGGGCCTCACTCCCCCCTAACACAGTCTGGGCCTCACTCGCCTGTTAACACGGTCTGGGCCTCACTCCCCGTAACATAGTCTGGGCTTCACTCCCCCTCTAACACAGTCTGAGCCTCACTCCCCCTCTAACACTGTCTGGGCCTCACTCCGCCCTAACACAGTCTGGGGCCTCACTCCCCCTGTAACACAGTCTGGGCCTCACTCCCCCTCTAACACAGCCTGCGTCTCACTTCCCCTCTAACACAGTCAGTGCCTCACTGCCCCGTAACACAGCCTGGGCCTCACTCCCCCGTTAACACAGTCTGGGCCTCTCTCCCCATCTAACACAGCCTGGGCCTCACTCACCCTCTAACACAGTATGGGCCTCACTCCCCCTCTAACAAAGTCGGGGCCTCATTCTCCTCTAACACTGTCAGTGCCTCACTCCCCCGTTAACACAGTCTGGACCTCACTCTTCCTCTAACACAGTCTGGGCCTCACTCCCCCCAACACATTCTGGGCCTCACTCGCCAGTTAACGCAGTCTGGGCCTCACTCGACCTAACACAATCTGGGATTCACTCCCCCTCTAACACAGTCTGAGCCTCACTCCCCATCTAATGCAGCCTGGGCCTCACTCACCTTCTAACACATTCTGGGCCTCACTCCCCCTCTAACTCAGCCTGAGCCTCACACCACCGTTAACACAGTCTGGGCCTCACTCCCCCTCTAACACAGCCTGGGCCTCACTCCCCATCTAACCAGCCTGCGTCTCACTTCCCCTCTAACACAGTCAGGGCCTCACTGCCCCGTAACACAGCCTGGGCCTCACTCCCACGTTAACACTTTCTGGGCCTCACTCCCCCTCTAAAACAGCCCGGGCCTCACTCACCTTCTAACACAGCCTGGGCCTCACTCCCCCTCTAACAAAGTCTGCGCCTCCATTCCCCTCTAACACAGCCTGGGCCTCACTCCCACGTTAACACATTATGGGCCTCACTCCCCCTCTAACTCAGCCTGGGCCTCACTCCACCGTTAACACAGCCTGGGCCTCACTCCCCCTCTAACCAGCCTGCATCTCAATTCCCCTCTAACACAGTCAGGGCCTCACTGCCCCCTAAAAGAGTCTGGGCCTCACTCCCCTTCTTACACAGTCAGGGCCTCACTCCCCCCTAACACAGTCTGGGCCTCACTCCCCCTCTAACACAGTTAGGCCCTTACTACCCCTCTAACACAGTCAGGGCCTGACTACCCCCTAACACAGTCTGGGCCTCACTCCCCCCAACAAAGTCTGGGCCTCACTCGCCTCTTAACACAGTCTGGGCCTCACTCCCTGTAACACAGTCTGGGCTTCACTCCCCCTCTAACACAGTCTGAGCCTCACCCCCCCTCTAACACAGTCTGGGCCTCACTCCCCCCTAACACAGTCAGGGCCTCACTCCCCCCTAACACAGTCAGGGCCTCACTCCCCCTGTAACACAGTCAGTGCCTCACTGCCCCGTAACACAGCCTGGGCCTCACTCCCCCGTTAACACAGTCTGGGCCTCACTCCCCCTCTAACACAAGCCGGGCCGCACTCCCCATCTAACACAGCCTGGGCCTCACTCACCCTCTAACACAGTCTGAGCCTCACTCCCCCTATAACACAGTCTAGGCCTCACTCCCCCCTAACACAGTCAGGGCCTCACTCCCCCCTAACACAGTCTGGGACCTCACTCCGCCATAACACAGTCTGGGCCTCACTCCCCCTCTAACACAAGCTGGGCCGCACTCCCCATCTAACACAGCCTGGGCCTCACTCACCCTCTAACACAGTCTGGGCCTCACTCCCCTGTTAACACAGTCTGGGCCTCACTCCCCCTCTAACACAGCCTGCGTCTCACTTCCCCTCTAACGCAGTCAGTGCCTCACTCCCCTGTTAACACAGTCTGGGCCTCACTCCCCCTCTAACACAGTATGGGCCTCACTCACCCTCTAACACAGTCTGGGCCTCACTCCCCCTCTAACACAGTCTTTGCCTCACTCCCCTGTTAACACAGTCAGGGCCTCACTCCCCCTCTAACACAGCCTGCGTCTCACTTCCCCTCTAAAACAGTCAGTGCCTCACTGCCCCGTAACACAGCCTGGGCCTCACTCACCCTCTAACACAGTCTGGGCCTCACTCCCCCTCTAACAGAGCCTGGGCCTCACTCCCCTCTAACACAGCCTGGTCCTCACTCCCACGTTAACACTTTCAGGGCCTCACTCCCCCTCTAAAACAGCCTGGGCCTCACTCCCCCTCTAACACAGTCTGGGCCTCACACCCCCTCTAACACAGCCTGGGCCTCACTCCCCCTCTAACACAGCCTGGGCCTCACTCCCTCTCTAACACAGTCTGGGCCTCACTCCGCCTCTAACACAGTCTGGGCCTCACTCCCCCACTAACAAAGTCTGGACCTCACACCCCCTCTAACACAGTCTGGGCCTCACTCCCCCTCTAACACTGTCTGGGCCTCACTCTCCTCTAACACAGCCTGGGCCTCACTCCCCCTCTAACAAAGTCTGCGCCTCCATTCCCCTCTAACACAGCCTGGGCCTCACTCCCACGTTAACACATTCTGGGCCTCACTCCCCCTCAAACACAGCCTGGGCCTCACTCCCCCTCTAACTCAGCCTGGGCCTCACTCCACCATTAACACAGTCTGGGCCTAACTCCCCCTCTAACACAGCGTGGGCCTCACACCCCCGGTAACCAGCCTGCGTCTCACTTCCCCTCTAACGCAGTCAGGGCCTCACTGCCCCCTAAAAGAGTCTGGGCCTCACTCCCCCTCTTACACAGTCAGCGCCTCACTCCCCCCTATCACAGTCTGGGCCTCACTCCCCCTCTAACACATTTAGGCCCTTACTACCCCTCTAACACAGTCAGGGCCTGACTACCCCCTAACACAGTCTGGGCCTCACTCCCCCCAACACAGTCTGGGCCTCACTCGCCTGTTAACACAGTCTGGGCCTCACTCCCCCTCTAACACAGTCTGGGCTTCACTCCACCTCTAACACAGTCTGAGCCTCACTCCCCCTCTAACACAGTCAGGGCCTCACTCCCCCCTAACACAGTCAGGGCCTCACTCCGCCCTAACACAGTCTGGGGCCTCACTCCCCCAGTAACACAGTCTGGGCCTCACTCCCCCCTAACATAGTCTGGGCCTCACTCCCCCTGTAACACAGCCTGCGTCTCACTTCCCCTCTAACACAGTCAGTGCCTCACTGCCCCTTAACACAGTCTGGGCCTCACTCCCCTGTTAACACAGTCTGGGCCTCACTCACCCTCTAACACAAGCTGGGCCGCACTCCCCATGTAACAGAGCCTGGGCCTCACTCACCCTCTAACACAGTCTGGGCCTCACTCCCCCGCTTAAAAAGTCTGCGCCTCATTCCCCTCTAACACAGTCTGGGCCTCACTCCCACGTTAACACTTTCTGGGCCTCACTCCACCTCTAAAACAGCCTGGGCCTCACACCCCCTCTAACACAGCCTGGGCCTCACTACCCCTCTAACCAGCCCGCGTCTCACTTCCCCTCTAACACAGTCAGGGCCTCACTGCTCCCTAAATGAGTCTGGGCCTCACTCCCCCTCTTACACAGTAAGGGCCTCTCTCCCCACTAACACAGTCTGGGCCTAACTCCCCCCTAACACAGTCTGGACCTCACTCCCTCTCTAACACAGTCAGGGCCTCACTCCCCTGTTAACTCAGTCTGGGCCTCACTCCCCTATTATAACAGTCTGGGCCTCACTCCCCCTCTAACACAGCCTGGGCCTCACTCCCTCTCTAACACAGTCTGGGCCTCACTCCCCCTCTAACACAGTCTGGGCCTCACTCCCTCTCTAACACAGTCTGAGCCTCACTCCCCATCTAACGCAGCCTGGGCCTCTCTCACCTTCTAACACATTCTGGGCCTCACTCCCCCTCTAACTCAGCCTGGGCCTCACACCACCGTTAACACAGTCTGGGCCTCACTCCCCCTCTAACAAAGCCTGGGCCTCACTCCCCCTCTAACCAGCCTGCGTCTCACTTCCCCTCTAACACAGTCAGGGCCTCACTGCCCCCTAAAAGTGTCTGGGCCTCACTCACCCTCTTATACAGTCAGGGCCTCACTCCCCCCTAACACAGTCTGGGCCTCACTCCCCCCAACACAGTCTGGGCCTCACTCCCCGTAACACAGAATGGGCTTCACTCCCCCCTAACACAGTCTGGGCCTGACTCCCCACCTAACACAGCCTGGGCTTCACTCCCCCTCTAACACAGCCTGCGTCTCACTTCCCCTCTAACACAGTCAGTGCCTCACTGCCCCCTAACACAGTCTGGGCCTCATTCCCCTCTAACACAGTCTGGGCCTCACTCCCCCGTTAACACAGTCTGGGCCTCAGTCCCCCTCTAACACAAGCTGGGCCGCACACCCCATCTAACACAGCCTGGGCCGCACTCCCCATCTAACACAGTCAGGGCCACACTCCCCCTCTTACAAAGTCTGCGGCTCATTCCACTCTAACACAGCCTGGGCCTCACTCCCATGTTAACACTTTCTGGGCCTTACTCCCCCTCTTACACAGTCTGGGCCTCACACCCCCTCTAACACACTTAGGCCCTCACTACCCCTCTAACACAGTCAGGGCCTGACTACCCCCTAACACAGTCTGGGCCTCACTCCCCCCAACACAGTCTGGGCCTCACTCGCCTGTTAACACAGTTTGGTCCTCACTCCCCCTAACACAGTCTGGGCCTCATTCCCCCCTAACACAGGCTGGGGCCTCACTCCCCTCTAACACATTCTGGGCTTCACTCCCCCTCTAACACAGTCTGGGCCTCACTCCCCCCTAACACAGTCAGGGCCTCACTCCCCTCTAACACAGTCTGGGGCCTCACTCCCCCTGTAACACAGTCTGGGCCTCACTCCCATGTTAAAACAGTCTGGAACCCACTCCCCTCTAACACAGTCTGGGCCTCACTCCCCCTCTAAAACAGTCTGGAACTCACTCCCCTCTAACACAGTCTGGGCCTCACTCCCCTCTCACACAGTAGGGACCTCACTCGCCCCTAACACAGTCTGGTCCTCACTCCCCTGTTAACACAGTCTGGGCCTCACTCCCCCTCTTACACAGTCCGGGCCTCTCTCCCCCCAACACAGTCTGGGCCTAACTCCCCCCTAACACAGTCTGGACCTCACTCCCTCTCTAACACAGTCTGGGCCTCACTCCCCTGTTAACTCAGTCTGGGCCTCACTCCCCTATTATAACAGTCTGGGCCTCACTCCCCCTCTAACACAGCCTGGGCCTCACTCCCTCTCTAACACAGTCTGGGCCTCACTCCCCCTCTAACACAGTCTTTGCCTCACTCCCCCACTAACACAGTCTGGACCTCACTGCCCCCCAACACAGTCTGGTCCTCACTCCCCTGTTAACAAAGTCTGGGCCTCACTCCCCCTCTAACACAGTCTGGGCCTCACTCCCCCTCTTACACAGTCAGGGCCTCACTCCCCTCTAACACAGTCTGGGCCTCACTGCCCCCCAACACAGTCTGGTCCTCACTCCCCTGTTAACATAGTCTGGGCCTCACTCCCCCTCTAACACAGTCTGGGCCTCACTCCCCCTCTTACACAGTCAGGGCCTCACTCCCCCCTAACACAGTCTGGGCCTCACTCCCCCCTAACACTGTCTGGGCCTCACTCCCCCGTTAACACAGTCTGGACCTCACTCTTCCTCTAACACAGTCTGGGCCTCACTCCCCCCAACACAGTCTGGGCCTCACTCGCCTGTTAACACAGTCTGGGCCTCACTCCCCCCAACACAGTCTGGGCCTCACTCGCCTGTTAACACAGTCTGGGCCTCACTCCCCCTAACACAGTCTGGGATTCACTCCCAGTCTAACACAGTCTGAGCCTCAATCCCCATCTAACACAGCCTGGGCCTCACTCACCCTCTAAAACAGTCTGGGCCTCACTCCCCCTCTAACAAAGTCTGTGCCTCATTCCCCTCTAACACAGCCTGTGCATCACTCCACCGGTAACACAGTCTGGGCCTCACTCCCCCTCTAACCAGCCTGCGTCTCACTTCCCCTCTAACACAGTCAAGGCCTCACTGCCCCCTAAAAGAGTCTGGGCCTCACTCCCCCTCTAACACAGCCTGATCCTCACACCCCGCTAACACAGTCTGGGCCTCACACCCCCTCTAACACATTTAGGCCCTCACTACCCCTCCAGCACAGTCAGGGCCTGACTACCCCCTAACACAGTCTGGGCCTCACTCCCCCCAACACAGTCTGGGCCTCACTCACCTGTTAACACAGTCTGGGCCTCAGTCCATCCAACACAGTCTGGGCCTCACTCGCCTTTTAACACAGTCTGAGCCTCATTCCCCCTAACACAGTCTGGGCCTCATTCCCCCCTAACACAGGCTGTGGCCTCAGTCCCCTCTAACACATTCTGGGCTTCACTCCCCCTCTAAGACATTCTGAGCCTCACTCCCCCCTAACACAGTCAGGGCCTCACTCCCCCCTAACACATTCTGGTGCCTCACTCCCCCTGTAACACAGTCTGGGCCTCACTCCCATGTTAACACAGTCTGGAACTCACGCCCCTCTAACACAGTCTGGGCCTCACTCTCCCTCTAACACAGACTAGGCCTCACTCCCCTCTAAAACAGTCTGGAACTCACTCCCCTCTAACACAGTCTGGGCCTCACTCCCCCTCTAACACAGTCTGGGCCTCACGCCCCCCTAACACAGTCAGGGCCTCACTCCCCTCTAACACATTCTGGGGCCTCACTCCCCCTGTAACACAGTCTGGGCCTCACTCCCATGTTAACACAGTCTGGAACTCACGCCTCTCTAACACAGTCTGGGCCTCACTCTCCCTCTAACACAGACTAGGCCTCACTCCCCCTCCAAAACAGTCTGGAACTCATTCCCCTCTAACACAGTCTGGGCCTCACTCCCCTCTCACACAGTCTGGACATCACTCACCCCTAACACAGTCTGGTCCTCAATCCCCTGTTAACACAGTCTGGGCCTCACTCCCCCTCTAACTCATTCTGGGCCTCACTCCCCCTCTTACACAGTCCGGGCCTCTCTCCCCCCTAACACAGTCTGGGCCTAACTCCCCCCTAACACAGTCTGGACCTCACTCCCTCTCTTACACAGTCTGGGCCTCACTCCCCTGTTAACTCAGTCTGGACCTCACTCCCCTATTATAACAGTCTGGGCCTCACTCCCCCTCTAACACAGTCTGGGCCTCACTCCCCCTCTAACACTGTCTGGGCCTCAGTCCCCTCTAACAGAGTCTGGGCCTCACACCCCCCCAACACAGTCTGGTCCTCACTCCCCTGTTAACACAGTCTGGGCCTCACTCCCCCTCTAACACAGTCTGGGCCTCACGCCCCCCTAACACAGTCAGGGCCTCACTCCCCCCTAACACATTCTGGGGCCTCACTCCCCCTGTAACACAGTCTGGGCCTCACTCCCATGTTAACACAGTCTGGAACTCACGCCTCTCTAACACAGTCTGGGCCTCACTCTCCCTCTAACACAGACTAGGCCTCACTCCCCCTCCAAAACAGTCTGGAACTCATTCCCCTCTTACACAGTCTGGGCCTCACTCCCCTCTCACACAGTCTGGACATCACTCACCCCTAACACAGTCTGGTCCTCAATCCCCTGTTAACACAGTCTGGGCCTCACTCCCCCTCTAACTCATTCTGGGCCTCACTCCCCCTCTTACACAATCCGGGCCTCTCTCCCCCCTAACACAGTCTGGGCCTAACTCCCCCCTAACACAGTCTGGACCTCACTCCCTCTCTTACACAGTCTGGGCCTCACTGCCCTGTTAACTCAGTCTGGACCTCACTCCCCTATTATAACAGTCTGGGCCTCACTCCCCCTCTAACACAGCCTGGGCCTCACTCCCTTTCTAACATAGTCTGGGCCTCACACCCCCTCTAACACAGTCTGGGCCTCACTCCCCCTCTAACACGGTCTGGGCCTCACTCCCCTCTAACAGAGTCTGGGCCTCACTCCCCCCCAACACAGTCAGGTCCTCACTCCCCTGTTAACACAGTCTGGGCCTCACTCCCCCTCTAACACAGTCTGGGCCACACTTCCCCTCTTACACAGTCAGGGCCTCACTCCCCCCTAACACAGTCTGGGCCTCACTCCCCCTAACACTGTCTGAGCCTCACTGCCCCGTTAACACAGTCTGGACCTCACTCTTCCTCTAACACAGTCTGGGCCTCACTCCCCCCTACACAGTCTGGGCCTCACTCGCCTGTTAACAAAGTCTGGGCCTCACTCCCCCTAACACAGTCTGGGCTTCACTCCCCCTCTAACACAGACTGAGCCTCACTCCCCATCTAACACAGCCTGGGCCTCACTCCCCCTCTAACAAAGTCTGCGCCTCATTCCCCTCTAACACAGCCTGGGCCTCACTCCCACGTTAACACATTCTGGGCCTCACTCGCCCTCTAACACAGCCTGGGCCTCTCTCCACCGTTAACACAGTCTGGGCCTCATTCCCCTCTAACACAGCCTGGGCCTCACTCCCCCTCTAACCAGCCTGCGTCTCACTTCCCCTCTAACACAGTCAGGGCCTCACTGCCCCCTAAAAGAGTCTGGGCCTCACTCCCCCTCTTACACAGTCAGGGCCTCACTCCCCCCTAACACAGTCTGGGCCTCACTCCCCCTGTAACACATTTAGGCCCTCACTACCCCTCTAACACAGTCAGGGCCTGACTACCCCCTAACACAGTCTGGGCCTCACTCCCCCTAACACAGTCTGGGCTTCACTCCCCTGTTAACACAGTCTGGGCCTCACTCCCCTCTAACACAGTCTGGGGCCTCACTCCCCCAGTAACACAGTCTGGGCCTCACTCCCATGTTAAAACAGTCTGGAACCCACTCCCCTCTAACACAGTCTGGGCCTCACTCCCCCTCTAAAACAGTCTGGAACTCACTCCCCTCTAACACAGTCTGGGCCTCACTCCCCTCTCACACAGTCTGGACCTCACTCGCCCCTAACACAGTCTGGTCCTCACTCCCCTGTTAACACAGTCTGGGCCTCACTCCCCCTCTTACACAGTCCGGACGTCTCTCCCCCCAACACAGTCTGGCCTAACTCCCCCCTAACACAGTCTGGACCTCACTCCCTCTCTAACACAGTCTGGGCCTCACTCCCCTGTTAACTCAGTCTGGGCCTCACTCCCCTATTATAACAGTCTGGGCCTCACTCCCCCTCTAACACAGCCTGGGCCTCACGCCCTCTCTAACACAGTCTGGGCCTCACTCCCCCTCTAACACAGTCTTTGCCTCACTCCCCCACTAACACAGTCTGGACCTCACACCCCCTCTACCACAGTCTGGGCCTCACTCCCCCTCTAACACTGTCTGGGCCTCACTCCCCTCTAACACAGTCTGGGCCTCACTGCCCCCCAACCCAGTCTGGTCCTCACTCCCCTGTTAACAAAATCTGGGCCTCACTCCCCCTCTAACACAGTCTGGGCCTCACTCCCCCTCTTACACAGTCAGGGCCTCACTCCCCCCTAACAAAGTCAGGGCCTCACTCCCCTCTAACACAGTCTGGGGCCTCACTCCCCCAGTAACACAGTCTGGGCCTCACTCCCATGTTAAAACAGTCTGGAACCCACTCCCCTCTAACACAGTCTGGGCCTCACTCCCCCTCTAAAACAGTCTGGAACTCACTCCCCTCTAACACAGTCTGGGCCTCACTCCCCTCTCACACAGTCTGGACCTCACTCGCCCCTAACACAGTCTGGTCCTCACTCCCCTGTTAACACAGTCTGGGCCTCACTCCCCCTCTTACACAGTCCGGGCCTCTCTCCCCCCAACACAGTCTGGCCTAACTCCCCCCTAACACAGTCTGGACCTCACTCCCTCTCTAACACAGTCTGGGCCTCACTCCCCTGTTAACTCCGTCTGGGCCTCACTCCCCTATTATAACAGTCTGGGCCTCACTCCCCCTCTAACACAGCCTGGGCCTCACTCCCTCTCTAACACAGTCTGGGCCTCACTCCCCCTCTAACACAGTCTTTGCCTCACTCCCCCACTAACACAGTCTGGACCTCACACCCCCTCTACCACAGTCTGGGCCTCACTCCCCCTCTAACACTGTCTGGGCCTCACTCCCCTCTAACACAGTCTGGGCCTCACTGCCCCCCAACACAGTCTGGTCCTCACTCCCCTGTTAACAAATTCTGGGCCTCACTCCCCCTCTAACACAGTCTGGGCCTCACTCCCCCTCTTACACAGTCAGGGCCTCACTCCCCCCTAACACAGTCTGGGCCTCACTCCCCCCTAACACTGACTGGGCCTCACTCCCCCGTTAACACAGTCTGGACCTCACTCTTCCTCTAACACAGTCTGGGCCTCACTCCCCCCAACACAGTCTGGGCCTCACTCGCCTGTTAACACAGTCTGGGCCTCACTCCCCCTAACACAGTCTGGGATTCACTCCCAGTCTAACACAGTCTGAGCCTCAATCCCCATCTAACACAGCCTGGGCCTCACTCACCCTCTAAAACAGTCTGGGCCTCACTCCCCCTCTAACAAAGTCTGTGTCTCATTCCCCTCTAACACAGCCTGTGCATCACTCCACCGTTAACACAGTCTGGGCCTCACTCCCCCTCTAACCAGCCTGTGTCTCACTTCCCCTCTAACACAGTCAAGGCCTCACTGCCCCCTAAAAGAGTCTGGGCCTCACTCCCCCTCTAACACAGCCTGATCCTCACACCCCGCTAACACAGTCTGGGCCTCACTCCCCCTCTAACACAGTCTTTGCCTCACTCCCCCACTAACACAGTCTGGACCTCACACCCCCTCTACCACAGTCTGGGCCTCACTCCCCCTCTAACACTGTCTGGGCCTCACTCCCCTCTAACACAGTCTGGGCCTCACTGCCCCCCAACACAGTCTGGTCCTCACTCCCCTGTTAACAAATTCTGGGCCTCACTCCCCCTCTAACACAGTCTGGGCCTCACTCCCCCTCTTACACAGTCAGGGCCTCACTCCCCCCTAACACAGTCTGGGCCTCACTCCCCCCTAACACTGACTGGGCCTCACTCCCCCGTTAACACAGTCTGGACCTCACTCTTCCTCTAACACAGTCTGGGCCTCACTCCCCCCAACACAGTCTGGGCCTCACTCGCCTGTTAACACAGTCTGGGCCTCACTCCCCCTAACACAGTCTGGGATTCACTCCCAGTCTAACACAGTCTGAGCCTCAATCCCCATCTAACACAGCCTGGGCCTCACTCACCCTCTAAAACAGTCTGGGCCTCACTCCCCCTCTAACAAAGTCTGTGTCTCATTCCCCTCTAACACAGCCTGTGCATCACTCCACCGTTAACACAGTCTGGGCCTCACTCCCCCTCTAACCAGCCTGTGTCTCACTTCCCCTCTAACACAGTCAAGGCCTCACTGCCCCCTAAAAGAGTCTGGGCCTCACTCCCCCTCTAACACAGCCTGATCCTCACACCCCGCTAACACAGTCTGGGCCTCACACCCCCTCTAACACATTTAGGCCCTCACTACCCCTCCAGCACAGCTCGGCCTGACTACCCCCTAACACAGTCTGGGCCTCACTCCCCCCAACACAGTCTGGGCCTCACTCACCTGTTAACACAGTCTGGGCCTCAGTCCATCCAACACAGTCTGGGCCTCACTCGCCTTTTAACACAGTCTGGGCCTCATTCCCCCTAACACAGTCTGGGCCTCATTCCCCCCTAACACAGGCTGTGGCCTCAGTCCCCTCTAACACATTCTGGGCTTCACTCCCCCTCTAAGACATTCTGAGCCTCACTCCCCCCTAACACAGTCAGGGACTCACTCCCCCCTAACACATTCTGGTGCCTCACTCCCCCTGTAACACAGTCTGGGCCTCACTCCCATGTTAACACAGTCTGGAACTCATGCCCCTCTAACACAGTCTGGGCCTCACTCTCCCTCTAACACAGACTAGGCCTCACTCCCCCTCTAAAACAGTCTGGAACTCACTCCCCTCTAACACAGTCTGGGCCTCACTCCCCCTCTAACACAGTCTGGGCCTCACGCCCCCCTAACACAGTCAGGGCCTCACTCCCCTCTAACACATTCTGGGGCCTCACTCCCCCTGTAACACAGTCTGGGCCTCACTCCCATGTTAACACAGTCTGGAACTCACGCCTCTCTAACACAGTCTGGGCCTCACTCTCCCTCTAACACAGACTAGGCCTCACTCCCCCTCCAAAACAATCTGGAACTCATTCCCCTCTAACACAGTCTGGGCCTCACTCCCCTCTCACACAGTCTGGACATCACTCACCCCTAACACAGTCTGGTCCTCAATCCCCTGTTAACACAGTCTGGGCCTCACTCCCCCTCTAACTCATTCTGGGCCTCACTCCCCCTCTTACACAGTCCGGGCCTCTCTCCCCCCTAACACAGTCTGGGCCTAACTCCCCCCTAACACAGTCTGGACCTCACTCCCTCTCTTACACAGTCTGGGCCTCACTCCCCTGTTAACTCAGTCTGGACCTCACTCCCCTATTATAACAGTCTGGGCCTCACTCCCCCTCTAACACAGCCTGGGCCTCACTCCCACTCTAACATAGTCTGGGCCTCACACCCCCTCTAACACAGTCTGGGCCTCACTCCCCCTCTAACACTGTCTGGGCCTCACTCCCCTCTAACAGAGTCTGGGCCTCACTCCCCCCCAACACAGTCTGGTCCTCACTCCCCTGTTAACACAGTCTGGGCCTCACTCCCCCTCTAACACAGTCTGGGCCTCACTTCCCATCTTACACAGTCAGGGCCTCACTCCCCCCTAACACAGTCTGGGCCTCACTCCCCCTAACACTGTCTGAGCCTCACTCCCCCGTTAACACAGTCTGGACCTCACTCTTCCTCTAACACAGTCTGGGCCTCACTCCCCCCTACACAGTCTGGGCCTCACTCGCCTGTTAACACAGTCTGGGCCTCACTCCCCCTAACACAGTCTGGGCTTCACTCCCCCTCTAACATAGACTGAGCCTCACTCCCCATCTAACACAGCCTGGGCCTCACTCCCCCTCTAACAAAGTCTGCGCCTCATTCCCCTCTAACACAGCCTGGGCCTCACTCCCACGTTAACACATTCTGGGCCTCACTCGCCCTCTAACACAGCCTGGGCCTCACTCCACCGTTAACACAGTCTGGGCCTCATTCCCCTCTAACACAGCCTGGGCCTCACTCCCCCTCTAACCAGCCTGCGTCTCACTTCCCCTCTAACACAGTCAGGGCCTCACTCCCCCTCTTACACAGTCAGGGCCTCACTCCCCCCTAACACAGTCTGGGCCTCACTCCCCCTGTAACACATTTAGGCCCTCACTACCCCTCTAACACAGTCAGGGCCTGACTACCCCCTAACACAGTCTGGGCCTCACTCCCCCTAACACAGTCTGGGCCTCACTCCCCCTGTAACACATTTAGGCCCTCACTACCCCTCTAACACAGTCAGGGCCTGACTACCCCCTAACACAGTCTGGGCCTCACTCCCCCGTTAACACAGTCTGGACCTCACTCTTCCTCTAACACAGTCTGGGCCTCACTCCCCCTCTAACCAGCCTGCGTCTCACTTCCCCTCTAACACAGTCAGGGCCTCACTGCCCCCTAAAAGAGTCTGGGCCTCACTCCCCCTCTTACACAGTCAGGGCCTCACTCCCCCCTAACACAGTCTGGGCCTCACTCCCCCTGTAACACATTTAGGCCCTCACTACCCCTCTAACACAGTCAGGGCCTGACTACCCCCTAACACAGTCTGGGCCTCACTCCCCCTAACACAGTCTGGGCTTCACTCCCCCTCTAACACAGTCTGGGCCTCACTCCCCCCTAACACAGTCTGGGGCCTCACTCCCCCTGTAACACAGTCTGGGCCTCACTCCCATGTTAAAACAGTCTGGAACCCACTCCCCTCTAACACAGTCTGGGCCTCACTCCCCCTCTAAAACAGTCTGGGACTCACTCCCCTCTAACACAGTCTGGGCCTCACTCCCCTCTCACACAGTCTGGACCTCACTCGCCCCTAACACAGTCTGGTCCTCACTCCCCTGTTAACACAGTCTGGGCCTCACTCCCCCTCTTACACAGTCCGGGCCTCTCTCCCCCCAACACAGTCTGGGCCTAACTCCCCCCTAACACAGTCTGGACCTCACTCCCTCTCTAACACAGTCTGGGCCTCACTCCCCTGTTAACTCAGTCTGGGCCTCACTCCCCTATTATAACAGTCTGGGCCTCACTCCCCCTCTAACACAGCCTGGGCCTCACTCCCTCTCTAACACAGTCTGGGCCTCACTCCCCCTCTAACACAGTCTTTGCCTCACTCCCCCACTAACACAGTCTGGACATCACTCACCCCTAACACTGTCTGGTCCTCAATCCCCTGTTAACACAGTCTGGGCCTCACTCCCCCTCTAACTCATTCTGGGCCTCACTCCTCCTCTTACACAGTCCGGGCCTCTCTCCCCCCTAACACAGTCTGGGCCTAACTCCCCCCTAACACAGTCTGGACCTCACTCCCTCTCTTACACAGTCTGGGCCTCACTCCCCTGTTAACTCAGTCTGGAACTCACTCCCCTATTATAACAGTCTGGGCCTCACTCCCCCTCTAACACAGCCTGGGCCTCACTCCCACTCTAACATAGTCTGGGCCTCACACCCCCTCTAACACAGTCTGGGCCTCACTCCCCCTCTAACACTGTCTGGGCCTCACTCCCCTCTACCACAGTCTGGGCCTCACTCCCCCCCAACACAGTCTGGTCCTCACTCCCCTGTTAACACAGTCTGGGCCTCACTCCCCCTCTAACACAGTCTGGGCCTCACTTCCCCTCTTACACAGTCAGGGCCTCACTCCCCCCTAACACAGTCTGGGCCTCACTCCCCCTAGCAATGTCTGAGCCTCACTCCCCCGTTAACACAGTCTGGACCTCACTCTTCCTCTAACACAGTCTGGGCCTCACTCCCCCTCTAACCAGCCTGCGTCTCACTTCCCCTCTAACACAGTCAGGGCCTCACTGCCCCCTAAAAGAGTCTGGGCCACACTCCCCCTCTTACACAGTCAGGGCCTCACTCCCCCCTAACACAGTCTGGGCCTCACTCCCCCTGTAACACATTTAGGCCCTCACTACCCCTCTAACACAGTCAGGGCCTGACTACCCCCTAACACAGTCTGGGCCTCACTCCCCCTAACACAGTCTGGGCTTCACTCCCCCTCTAACACAGTCTGGGCCTCACTCCCCCCTAACACAGTCTGGGGCCTCACTCCCCCTGTAACACAGTCTGGGCCTCACTCCCATGTTAAAACAGTCTGGAACCCACTCCCCTCTAACACAGTCTGGGCCTCACTCCCCCTCTAAAACAGTCTGGGACTCACTCCCCTCTAACACAGTCTGGGCCTCACTCCCCTCTCACACAGTCTGGACCTCACTCGCCCCTAACACAGTCTGGTCCTCACTCCCCTGTTAACACAGTCTGGGCCTCACTCCCCCTCTTACACAGTCCGGGCCTCTCTCCCCCCAACACAGTCTGGGCCTAACTCCCCCCTAACACAGTCTGGACCTCACTCCCTCTCTAACACAGTCTGGGCCTCACTCCCCTGTTAACTCAGTCTGGGCCTCACTCCCCTATTATAACAGTCTGGGCCTCACTCCCCCTCTAACACAGCCTGGGCCTCACTCCCTCTCTAACACAGTCTGGGCCTCACTCCCCCTCTAACACAGTCTTTGCCTCACTCCCCCACTAACACAGTCTGGACCTCACACCCCCTCTACCACAGTCTGGGCCTCACTCCCCCTCTACCACAGTCTGGGCCTCACTCCCCCTCTAACACAGTCTGGGCCTCACTCCCCTCTAACACAGTCTGGGCCTCACTCCCCCTCTAACACAGTCTGGGCCTCACGCCCCCCTAACACAGTCAGGGCCTCACTCCCCTCTAACACATTCTGGGGCCTCACTCCCCCTGTAACACAGTCTGGGCCTCACTCCCATGTTAACACAGTCTGGAACTCACGCCTCTCTAACACAGTCTGGGCCTCACTCTCCCTCTAACACAGACTAGGCCTCACTCCCCCTCCAAAACAATCTGGAACTCATTCCCCTCTAACACAGTCTGGGCCTCACTCCCCTCTCACACAGTCTGGACATCACTCACCCCTAACACAGTCTGGTCCTCAATCCCCTGTTAACACAGTCTGGGCCTCACTCCCCCTCTAACTCATTCTGGGCCTCACTCCCCCTCTTACACAGTCCGGGCCTCTCTCCCCCCTAACACAGTCTGGGCCTAACTCCCCCCTAACACAGTCTGGACCTCACTCCCTCTCTTACACAGTCTGGGCCTCACTCCCCTGTTAACTCAGTCTGGACCTCACTCCCCTATTATAACAGTCTGGGCCTCACGCCCCCTCTAACACAGCCTGGGCCTCACTCCCACTCTAACATAGTCTGGGCCTCACACCCCCTCTAACACAGTCTGGGCCTCACTCCCCCTCTAACACTGTCTGGGCCTCACTCCCCTCTAACAGAGTCTGGGCCTCACTCCCCCCCAACACAGTCTGGTCCTCACTCCCCTGTTAACACAGTCTGGGCCTCACTCCCCCTCTAACACAGTCTGGGCCTCACTTCCCATCTTACACAGTCAGGGCCTCACTCCCCCCTAACACTGTCTGAGCCTCACTCCCCCGTTAACACAGTCTGGACCTCACTCTTCCTCTAACACAGTCTGGGCCTCACTCCCCCCTACACAGTCTGGGCCTCACTCGCCTGTTAACACAGTCTGGGCCTCACTCCCCCTAACACAGTCTGGGCTTCACTCCCCCTCTAACATAGACTGAGCCTCACTCCCCATCTAACACAGCCTGGGCCTCACTCCCCCTCTAACAAAGTCTGCGCCTCATTCCCCTCTAACACAGCCTGGGCCTCACTCCCACGTTAACACATTCTGGGCCTCACTCGCCCTCTAACACAGCCTGGGCCTCACTCCACCGTTAACACAGTCTGGGCCTCATTCCCCTCTAACACAGCCTGGGCCTCACTCCCCCTCTAACCAGCCTGCGTCTCACTTCCCCTCTAACACAGTCAGGGCCTCACTCCCCCTCTTACACAGTCAGGGCCTCACTCCCCCCTAACACAGTCTGGGCCTCACTCCCCCTGTAACACATTTAGGCCCTCACTACCCCTCTAACACAGTCAGGGCCTGACTACCCCCTAACACAGTCTGGGCCTCACTCCCCCTAACACAGTCTGGGCCTCACTCCCCCTGTAACACATTTAGGCCCTCACTACCCCTCTAACACAGTCAGGGCCTGACTACCCCCTAACACAGTCTGGGCCTCACTCCCCCGTTAACACAGTCTGGACCTCACTCTTCCTCTAACACAGTCTGGGCCTCACTCCCCCTCTAACCAGCCTGCGTCTCACTTCCCCTCTAACACAGTCAGGGCCTCACTGCCCCCTAAAAGAGTCTGGGCCTCACTCCCCCTCTTACACAGTCAGGGCCTCACTCCCCCCTAACACAGTCTGGGCCTCACTCCCCCTGTAACACATTTAGGCCCTCACTACCCCTCTAACACAGTCAGGGCCTGACTACCCCCTAACACAGTCTGGGCCTCACTCCCCCTAACACAGTCTGGGCTTCACTCCCCCTCTAACACAGTCTGGGCCTCACTCCCCCCTAACACAGTCTGGGGCCTCACTCCCCCTGTAACACAGTCTGGGCCTCACTCCCATGTTAAAACAGTCTGGAACCCACTCCCCTCTAACACAGTCTGGGCCTCACTCCCCCTCTAAAACAGTCTGGGACTCACTCCCCTCTAACACAGTCTGGGCCTCACTCCCCTCTCACACAGTCTGGACCTCACTCGCCCCTAACACAGTCTGGTCCTCACTCCCCTGTTAACACAGTCTGGGCCTCACTCCCCCTCTTACACAGTCCGGGCCTCTCTCCCCCCAACACAGTCTGGGCCTAACTCCCCCCTAACACAGTCTGGACCTCACTCCCTCTCTAACACAGTCTGGGCCTCACTCCCCTGTTAACTCAGTCTGGGCCTCACTCCCCTATTATAACAGTCTGGGCCTCACTCCCCCTCTAACACAGCCTGGGCCTCACTCCCTCTCTAACACAGTCTGGGCCTCACTCCCCCTCTAACACAGTCTTTGCCTCACTCCCCCACTAACACAGTCTGGACATCACTCACCCCTAACACAGTCTGGTCCTCAATCCCCTGTTAACACAGTCTGGGCCTCACTCCCCCTCTAACTCATTCTGGGCCTCACTCCTCCTCTTACACAGTCCGGGCCTCTCTCCCCCCTAACACAGTCTGGGCCTAACTCCCCCCTAACACAGTCTGGACCTCACTCCCTCTCTTACACAGTCTGGGCCTCACTCCCCTGTTAACTCAGTCTGGAACTCACTCCCCTATTATAACAGTCTGGGCCTCACTCCCCCTCTAACACAGCCTGGGCCTCACTCCCACTCTAACATAGTCTGGGCCTCACACCCCCTCTAACACAGTCTGGGCCTCACTCCCCCTCTAACACTGTCTGGGCCTCACTCACCTCTAACAGAGTCTGGGCCTCACTCCCCCCCAACACAGTCTGGTCCTCACTCCCCTGTTAACACAGTCTGGGCCTCACTCCCCCTCTAACACAGTCTGGGCCTCACTTCCCCTCTTACACAGTCAGGGCCTCACTCCCCCCTAACACAGTCTGGGCCTCACTCCCCCTAGCAATGTCTGAGCCTCACTCCCCCGTTAACACAGTCTGGACCTCACTCTTCCTCTAACACAGTCTGGGCCTCACTCCCCCTCTAACCAGCCTGCGTCTCACTTCCCCTCTAACACAGTCAGGGCCTCACTGCCCCCTAAAAGAGTCTGGGCCTCACTCCCCCTCTTACACAGTCAGGGCCTCACTCCCCCCTAACACAGTCTGGGCCTCACTCCCCCTGTAACACATTTAGGCCCTCACTACCCCTCTAACACAGTCAGGGCCTGACTACCCCCTAACACAGTCTGGGCCTCACTCCCCCTAACACAGTCTGGGCTTCACTCCCCCTCTAACACAGTCTGGGCCTCACTCCCCCCTAACACAGTCTGGGGCCTCACTCCCCCTGTAACACAGTCTGGGCCTCACTCCCATGTTAAAACAGTCTGGAACCCACTCCCCTCTAACACAGTCTGGGCCTCACTCCCCCTCTAAAACAGTCTGGGACTCACTCCCCTCTAACACAGTCTGGGCCTCACTCCCCTCTCACACAGTCTGGACCTCACTCGCCCCTAACACAGTCTGGTCCTCACTCCCCTGTTAACACAGTCTGGGCCTCACTCCCCCTCTTACACAGTCCGGGCCTCTCTCCCCCCAACACAGTCTGGGCCTAACTCCCCCCTAACACAGTCTGGACCTCACTCCCTCTCTAACACAGTCTGGGCCTCACTCCCCTGTTAACTCAGTCTGGGCCTCACTCCCCTATTATAACAGTCTGGGCCTCACTCCCCCTCTAACACAGCCTGGGCCTCACTCCCTCTCTAACACAGTCTGGGCCTCACTCCCCCTCTAACACAGTCTTTGCCTCACTCCCCCACTAACACAGTCTGGACCTCACACCCCCTCTACCACAGTCTGGGCCTCACTCCCCCTCTACCACAGTCTGGGCCTCACTCCCCCTCTAACACAGTCTGGGCCTCACTCCCCTCTAACACAGTCTGGTCCTCACTCCCCTGTTAACAAAGTCTGGGCCTCACTCCCCCTCTAACACAGTCTGGGCCTCACTCCCCCTCTTACACAGTCAGGGCCTCACTCCCCCCTAACACAGTCTGGGCCTCACTCCCCCCTAACACTGTCTGGGCCTCACTCCCCCGTTAACACAGTCTGGACCTCACTCTTCCTCTAACACAGTCTGGGCCTCACTCCCCCCAACACAGTCTGGGCCTCACTCGCCTGTTAACACAGTCTGGGCCTCACTCCCCCCAACACAGTCTGGGCCTCACTCGCCTGTTAACACAGTCTGGGCCTCACTCCCCCTAACACAGTCTGGGATTCACTCCCAGTCTAACACAGTCTGAGCCTCAATCCCCATCTAACACAGCCTGGGCCTCACTCACCCTCTAAAACAGTCTGGGCCTCACTCCCCCTCTAACAAAGTCTGTGCCTCATTCCCCTCTAACACAGCCTGTGCATCACTCCACCGTTAACACAGTCTGGGCCTCACTCCCCCTCTAACCAGCCTGTGTCTCACTTCCCCTCTAACACAGTCAAGGCCTCACTGCCCCCTAAAAGAGTCTGGGCCTCACTCCCCCTCTAACACAGCCTGATCCTCACACCCCGCTAACACAGTCTGGGCCTCACACCCCCTCTAACACATTTAGGCCCTCACTACCCCTCCAGCACTGTCAGGGCCTGACTACCCCCTAACACAGTCTGGGCCTCACTCCCCCCAACACAGTCTGGGCCTCACTCACCTGTTAACACAGTCTGGGCCTCAGTCCATCCAACACAGTCTGGGCCTCACTCGCCTTTTAACACAGTCTGGGCCTCATTCCCCCTAACACAGTCTGGGCCTCATTCCCCCCTAACACAGGCTGTGGCCTCAGTCCCCTCTAACACATTCTGGGCTTCACTCCCCCTCTAAGACATTCTGAGCCTCACTCCCCCCTAACACAGTCAGGGACTCACTCCCCCCTAACACATTCTGGTGCCTCACTCCCCCTGTAACACAGTCTGGGCCTCACTCCCATGTTAACACAGTCTGGAACTCACGCCCCTCTAACACAGTCTGGGCCTCACTCTCCCTCTAACACAGACTAGGCCTCACTCCCCCTCTAAAACAGTCTGGAACTCACTCCCCTCTAACACATTCTGGGCCTCACTCACCCTCTAACATAGTCTGGGCCTCACGCCCCCCTAACACAGTCAGGGCCTCACTCCCCCCTAACACATTCTGGGGCCTCACTCCCCCTGTAACACAGTCTGGGCCTCACTCCCATGTTAACACAGTCTGGAACTCACGCCGCTCTAACACAGTCTGGGCCTCACTCTCCCTCTAACACAGACTAGGCCTCACTCCCCCTCCAAAACAGTCTGGAACTCATTCCCCTCTAACACAGTCTGGGCCTCACTCCCCTCTCACACAGTCTGGACATCACTCACCCCTAACACAGTCTGGTCCTCAATCCCCTGTTAACACAGTCTGGGCCTCACTCCCCCTCTAACTCATTCTGGGCCTCACTCCTCCTCTTACACAGTCCGGGCCTCTCTCCCCCCTAACACAGTCTGGGCCTAACTCCCCCCTAACACAGTCTGGACCTCACTCCCTCTCTTACACAGTCTGGGCCTCACTCCCCTGTTAACTCAGTCTGGAACTCACTCCCCTATTATAACAGTCTGGGCCTCACTCCCCCGTTAACACAGTCTGGACCTCACTCTTCCTCTAACACAGTCTGGGCCTCACTCCCCCCTACACAGTCTGGGCCTCACTCGCCTGTTAACACAGTCTGGGCCTCACTCCCCCTAACACAGTCTGGGCTTCACTCCCCCTCTAACACAGACTGAGCCTCACTCCCCATCTAACACAGCCTGAGCCTCACTCCCCATCTAACACAGCCTGAGCCTCACTCCCCCTCTAACAAAGTCTGCGCCTCATTCCCCTCTAACACAGCCTGGGCCTCACTCCCACGTTAACACATTCTGGGCCTCACTCGCCCTCTAACACAGCCTGGGCCTCACTCCACCGTTAACACAGTTCTGGCCTCATTCCCCTCTAACACAGCCTGGGCCTCACTCCCCCTCTAACCAGCCTGCGTCTCACTTCCCCTCTAACACAGTCAGGGCCTCACTGCCCCCTAAAAGAGTCTGGGCCTCACTCCCCCTCTTACACAGTCAGGGCCTCACTCCCCCCTAACACAGTCTGGGCCTCACTCCCCCTGTAACACATTTAGGCCCTCACTACCCCTCTAACACAGTCAGGGCCTGACTATCCCCTAACACAGTCTGGGCCTCACTCCCCCTAACACAGTCTGGGCTTTACTCCCCCTCTAACACAGTCTGGGCCTCACTCCCCCCTAACTCAGTCTGGGGCCTCACACCCCCTGTAACACAGTCTGGGCCTCACTCCCATGTTAAAACAGTCTGGAACCCACTCCCCTCTAACACAGTCTGGGCCTCACTCCCCCTCTAAAACAGTCTGGAACTCACTCCCCTCTAACACAGTCTGGGCCTCACTCCCCTCTCACACAGTCTGGACCTCACTCGCCCCTAACACAGTCTGGTCCTCACTCCCCTGTTAACACAGTCTGGGCCTCACTCCCCCTCTTACACAGTCCGGGCCTCTCTCCCCCCAACACAGTCTGGGCCTAACTCCCCCCTAACACAGTCTGGACCTCACTCCCTCTCTAACACAGTCTGGGCCTCACTCCCCTGTTAACTCAGTCTGGGCCTCACTCCCCTATTATAACAGTCTGGGCCTCACTCCCCCTCTAACACAGCCTGGGCCTCACTCCCTCTCTAACACAGTCTGGGCCTCACTCCCCCTCTAACACAGTCTTTGCCTCACTCCCCCACTAACACAGTCTGGACCTCACACCCCCTCTACCACAGTCTGGGCCTCACTCCCCCTCTAACACTGTCTGGGCCTCACTCCCCTCTAACACAGTCTGGGCCTCACTGCCCCCCAACACAGTCTGGTCCTCACTCCCCTGTTAACAAAGTCTGGGCCTCACTCCCCCTCCAGCACAGTCTGGGCCTCACTCCCCCTCTTACACAGTCAGGGCCTCACTCCCCCCTAACACAGTCTGGGCCTCACTCCCCCCTAACA
Organism: Isurus oxyrinchus; assembly: GCA_026770705.1. NCBI lineage: Eukaryota > Metazoa > Chordata > Chondrichthyes > Lamniformes > Lamnidae > Isurus > Isurus oxyrinchus. The sequence goes on along the minus strand of JANJGN010000753.1, from coordinate 260,427 downwards.
CTGTCTGGGCCTCACTCCCCCGTTAACACAGTCTGGACCTCACTCTTCCTCTAACACAGTCTGAGCCTCACTCCCCCCAACACAGTCTGGGCCTCACTCGCCTGTTAACACAGTCTGGGCCTCACTCCCCCCAACACAGTCTGGGCCTCACTCGCCTGTTAACACAGTCTGGGCCTCACTCCCCCTAACACAGTCTGGGATTCACTCCCAGTCTAACACAGTCTGAGCCTCAATCCCCATCTAACACAGCCTGGGCCTCACTCACCCTCTAAAACAGTCTGGGCCTCACTCCCCCTCTAACAAAGTCTGTGCCTCATTCCCCTCTAACACAGCCTGTGCATCACTCCACCGTTAACACAGTCTGGGCCTCACTCCCCCTCTAACCAGCCTGTGTCTCACTTCCCCTCTAACACAGTCAAGGCCTCACTGCCCCCTAAAAGAGTCTGGGCCTCACTCCCCCTCTAACACAGCCTGATCCTCACACCCCGCTAACACAGTCTGGGCCTCACACCCCCTCTAACACATTTAGGCCCTCACTACCCCTCCAGCACAGTCAGGGCCTGACTACCCCCTAACACAGTCTGGGCCTCACTCCCCCCAACACAGTCCGGGCCTCACTCGCCTGTTAACACAGTCTGGGCCTCAGTCCATCCAACACAGTCTGGGCCTCACTCGCCTTTTAACACAGTCTGGGCCTCATTCCCCCTAACACAGTCTGGGCCTCATTCCCCCCTAACACAGGCTGTGGCCTCACTCCCCTCTAACACATTCTGGGCTTCACTCCCCCTCTAAGACATTCTGAGCCTCACTCCCCCCTAACACAGTCAGGGCCTCACTCCCCCCTAACACATTCTGGTGCCTCACTCCCCCTGTAACACATTCTGGGGCCTCACTCCCCCTGTAACACAGTCTGGGCCTCACTCCCATGTTAACACAGTCTGGAACTCACGCCCCTCTAACACAGTCTGGGCCTCACTCTCCCTCTAACACAGACTAGGCCTCACTCCCCCTCTAAAACAGTCTGGAACTCACTCCCCTCTAACACAGTCTGGGCCTCACTCACCCTCTAACATAGTCTGGGCCTCACGCCCCCCTAACACAGTCAGGGCCTCACTACCCCCTAACACATTCTGGGGCCTCACTCCCCCTGTAACACAGTCTGGGCCTCACTCCCATGTTAACACAGTCTGGAACTCACGCCTCTCTAACACAGTCTGGGCCTCACTCTCCCTCTAACACAGACTAGGCCTCACTCCCCCTCCAAAACAGTCTGGAACTCATTCCCCTCTAACACAGTCTGGGCCTCACTCCCCTCTCACACAGTCTGGACATCACTCACCCCTAACACAGTCTGGTCCTCAATCCCCTGTTAACACAGTCTGGGCCTCACTCCCCCTCTAACTCATTCTGGGCCTCACTCCTCCTCTTACACAGTCCGGGCCTCTCTCCCCCCTAACACAGTCTGGGCCTAACTCCCCCCTAACACAGTCTGGACCTCACTCCCTCTCTTACACAGTCTGGGCCTCACTCCCCTGTTAACTCAGTCTGGAACTCACTCCCCTATTATAACAGTCTGGGCCTCACTCCCCCTCTAACACAGCCTGGGCCTCACTCCCACTCTAACATAGTCTGGGCCTCACACCCCCTCTAACACAGTCTGGGCCTCACTCCCCCTCTAACACTGTCTGGGCCTCACTCCCCTCTAACAGAGTCTGGGCCTCACTCCCCCCCAACACAGTCTGGTCCTCACTCCCCTGTTAACACAGTCTGGGCCTCACTCCCCCTCTAACACAGTCTGGGCCTCACTTCCCCGCTTACACAGTCAGGGCCTCACTCCCCCCTAACACAGTCTGGGCCTCACTCCCCCTAACAATGTCTGAGCCTCACTCCCCCGTTAACACAGTCTGGACCTCACTCTTCCTCTAACACAGTCTGGGCCTCACTCCCCCTCTAACCAGCCTGCGTCTCACTTCCCCTCTAACACAGTCAGGGCCTCACTGCCCCCTAAAAGAGTCTGGGCCTCACTCCCCCTCTTGCACAGTCAGGGCCTCACTCCCCCCTAACACAGTCTGGGCCTCACTCCCCCTGTAACACATTTAGGCCCTCACTACCCCTCTAACACAGTCAGGGCCTGACTACCCCCTAACACAGTCTGGGCCTCACTCCCCCTAACACAGTCTGGGCTTCACTCCCCCTCTAACACAGTCTGGGCCTCACTCCCCCCTAACACAGTCTGGGGCCTCACTCCCCCTGTAACACAGTCTGGGCCTCACTCCCATGTTAAAACAGTCTGGAACCCACTCCCCTCTAACACAGTCTGGGCCTCACTCCCCCTCTAAAACAGTCTGGAACTCACTCCCCTCTAACACAGTCTGGGCCTCACTCCCCTCTCACACAGTCTGGACCTCACTCGCCCCTAACACAGTCTGGTCCTCACTCCCCTGTTAACACAGTCTGGGCCTCACTCCCCCTCTTACACAGTCCGGGCCTCTCTCCCCCCAACACAGTCTGGGCCTAACTCCCCCCTAACACAGTCTGGACCTCACTCCCTCTCTAACACAGTCTGGGCCTCACTCCCCTGTTAACTCAGTCTGGGCCTCACTCCCCTATTATAACAGTCTGGGCCTCACTCCCCCTCTAACACAGCCTGGGCCTCACTCCCTCTCTAACACAGTCTGGGCCTCACTCCCCCTCTAACACAGTCTTTGCCTCACTCCCCCTCTAACACAGTCTGGACCTCACACCCCCTCTACCACAGTCTGGGCCTCACTCCCCCTCTAACACTGTCTGGGCCTCACTCCCCTCTAACACAGTCTGGGCCTCACTGCCCCCCAACACAGTCTGGTCCTCACTCCCCTGTTAACAAAGTCTGGGCCTCACTCCCCCTCTAACACAGTCTGGGCCTCACTCCCCCTCTTACACAGTCAGGGCCTCACTCCCCCCTAACACAGTCTGGGCCTCACTCCCCCCTAACACTGTCTGGGCCTCACTCCCCCGTTAACACAGTCTGGACCTCACTCTTCCTCTAACACAGTCTGGGCCTCACTCCCCCCAACACAGTCTGGGCCTCACTCGCCTGTTAACACAGTCTGGGCCTCACTCCCCCCAACACAGTCTGGGCCTCACTCGCCTGTTAACACAGTCTGGGCCTCACTCCCCCTAACACAGTCTGGGATTCACTCCCAGTCTAACACAGTCTGAGCCTCAATCCCCATCTAACACAGCCTGGGCCTCACTCACCCTCTAAAACAGTCTGGGCCTCACTCCCCCTCTAACAAAGTCTGTGCCTCATTCCCCTCTAACACAGCCTGTGCATCACTCCACCGTTAACACAGTCTGGGCCTCACTCCCCCTCTAACCAGCCTGTGTCTCACTTCCCCTCTAACACAGTCAAGGCCTCACTGCCCCCTAAAAGAGTCTGGGCCTCACTCCCCCTCTAACACAGCCTGATCCTCACACCCCGCTAACACAGTCTGGGCCTCACACCCCCTCTAACACATTTAGGCCCTCACTACCCCTCCAGCACAGTCAGGGCCTGACTACCCCCTAACACAGTCTGGGCCTCACTCCCCCCAACACAGTCTGGGCCTCACTCACCTGTTAACACAGTCTGGGCCTCAGTCCATCCAACACAGTCTGGGCCTCACTCGCCTTTTAACACAGTCTGGGCCTCATTCCCCCTAACACAGTCTGGGCCTCATTCCCCCCTAACACAGGCTGTGGCCTCAGTCCCCTCTAACACATTCTGGGCTTCACTCCCCCTCTAAGACATTCTGAGCCTCACTCCCCCCTAACACAGTCAGGGACTCACTCCCCCCTAACACATCCTGGTGCCTCACTCCCCCTGTAACACAGTCTGGGCCTCACTCCCATGTTAACACAGTCTGGAACTCACGCCCCTCTAACACAGTCTGGGCCTCACTCTCCCTCTAACACAGACTAGGCCTCACTCCCCCTCTAAAACAGTCTGGAACTCACTCCCCTCTAACACAGTCTGGGCCTCACTCACCCTCTAATATAATCTGGTCCTCACGCCCCCCTAACACAGTCAGGGCCTCACTACCCCCTAACACATTCTGGGGCCTCACTCCCCCTGTAACACAGTCTGGGCCTCACTCCCATGTTAACACAGTCTGGAACTCACGCCTCTCTAACACAGTCTGGGCCTCACTCTCCCTCTAACACAGACTAGGCCTCACTCCCCCTCCAAAACAGTCTGGAACTCATTCCCCTCTAACACAGTCTGGGCCTCACTCCCCTCTCACACAGTCTGGACATCACTCACCCCTAACACAGTCTGGTCCTCAATCCCCTGTTAACACAGTCTGGGCCTCACTCCCCCTCTAACTCATTCTGGGCCTCACTCCTCCTCTTACACAGTCCGGGCCTCTCTCCCCCCTAACACAGTCTGGGCCTAACTCCCCCCTAACACAGTCTGGACCTCACTCCCTCTCTTACACAGTCTGGGCCTCACTCCCCTGTTAACTCAGTCTGGAACTCACTCCCCTATTATAACAGTCTGGGCCTCACTCCCCCTCTAACACAGCCTGGGCCTCACTCCCACTCTAACATAGTCTGGGCCTCACACCCCCTCTAACACAGTCTGGGCCTCACTCCCCCTCTAACACTGTCTGGGCCTCACTCCCCTCTAACAGAGTCTGGGCCTCACTCCCCCCCAACACAGTCTGGTCCTCACTCCCCTGTTAACACAGTCTGGGCCTCACTCCCCCTCTAACACAGTCTGGGCCTCACTTCCCCTCTTACACAGTCAGGGCCTCACTCCCCCCTAACACAGTCTGGGCCTCACTCCCCCTAACACTGTCTGAGCCTCACTCCCCCGTTAACACAGTCTGGACCTCACTCTTCCTCTAACACAGTCTGGGCCTCACTCCCCCCTACACAGTCTGGGCCTCACTCGCCTGTTAACACTGTCAGGGCCTCTCTCCCCCTAACACAGTCTGGGCTTCACTCCCCCTCTAACACAGACTGAGCCTCACTCCCCATCTAACACAGCCTGGGCCTCACTCCCCCTCTAACAAAGTCTGCGCCTCATTCCCCTCTAACACAGCCTGGGCCTCAATCCCACGTTAACACATTCTGGGCCTCACTCACCCTCTAACACAGCCTGGGCCTCACTCCACCGTTAACACAGTCTGGGCCTCATTCCCCTCTAACACAGCCTGGGCCTCACTCCCCCTCTAACCAGCCTGCGTCTCACTTCCCCTCTAACACAGTCAGGGCCTCACTGCCCCCTAAAAGAGTCTGGGCCTCACTCCCCCTCTTACACAGTCAGGGCCTCACTCCCCCCTAACACAGTCTGGGCCTCACTCCCCCTCTTACACAGTCAGGGCCTCACTCCCCCCTAACACAGTCTGGGCCTCACTCCCCCTGTAACACATTTAGGCCCTCACTACCCCTCTAACACAGTCAGGGCCTGACTACCCCCTAACACAGTCTGGGCCTCACTCCCCCTAACACAGTCTGGGCTTCACTCCCCCTCTAACACAGTCTGGGCCTCACTCACCCCTAACACAGTCAGGGCCTCACTCCCCTCTAACACAGCCTGGGGCCTCACTCCCCCTGTAACACAGTCTGGGCCTCACTCCCATGTTAAAACAGTCTGGAACCCACTCCCCTCTAACACAGTCTGGGCCTCACTCCCCCTCTAAAACAGTCTGGAACTCACTCCCCTCTAACACAGTCTGGGCCTCACTCCCCTCTCACACAGTCTGGACCTCACTCGCCCCTAACACAGTCTGGTCCTCACTCCCCTGTTAACACAGTCTGGGCCTCACTCCCCCTCTTACACAGTCCGGGCCTCTCTCCCCCCAACACAGTCTGGGCCTAACTCCCCCCTAACACAGTCTGGACCTCACTCCCTCTCTAACACAGTCTGGGCCTCACTCCCCTGTTAACTCAGTCTGGGCCTCACTCCCCTATTATAACAGTCTGGGCCTCACTCCCCCTCTAACACAGCCTGGGCCTCACTCCCTCTCTAACACAGTCTGGGCCTCACTCCCCCTCTAACACAGTCTTTGCCTCACTCCCCCACTAACACAGTCTGGACCTCACACCCCCTCTACCACAGTCTGGGCCTCACTCCCCCTCTAACAATGTCTGGGCCTCACTCCCCTCTAACACAGTCTGGGCCTCACTGCCCCCCAACACAGTCTGGTCCTCACTCCCCTGTTAACAAAGTCTGGGCCTCACTCCCCCTCTAACACAGTCTGGGCCTCACTCCCCCTCTTACACAGTCAGGGCCTCACTCCCCCCTAACACAGTCTGGGCCTCACTCCCCACTAACACTGTCTGGGCCTCACTCCCCCGTTAACACAGTCTGGACCTCACTCTTCCTCTAACACAGTCTGGGCCTCACTCCCCCCAACACAGTCTGGGCCTCACTCGCCTGTTAACACAGTCTGGGCCTCACTCCCCCCAACACAGTCTGGGCCTCACTCGCCTGTTAACACAGTCTGGGCCTCACTCCCCCTAACACAGTCTGGGATTCACTCCCAGTCTAACACAGTCTGAGCCTCAATCCCCATCTAACACAGCCTGGGCCTCACTCACCCTCTAAAACAGTCTGGGCCTCACTCCCCCTCTAACAAAGTCTGTGTCTCATTCCCCTCTAACACAGCCTGTGCATCACTCCACCGTTAACACAGTCTGGGCCTCACTCCCCCTCTAACCAGCCTGTGTCTCACTTCCCCTCTAACACAGTCAAGGCCTCACTGCCCCCTAAAAGAGTCTGGGCCTCACTCCCCCTCTAACACAGCCTGATCCTCACACCCCGCTAACACAGTCTGGGCCTCACACCCCCTCTAACACATTTAGGCCCTCACTACCCCTCCAGCACAGTCAGGGCCTGACTACCCCCTAACACAGTCTGGGCCTCACTCCCCCCAACACAGTCTGGGCCTCACTCACCTGTTAACACAGTCTGGGCCTCAGTCCATCCAACACAGTCTGGGCCTCACTCGCCTTTTAACACAGTCTGGGCCTCATTCCCCCTAACACAGTCTGGGCCTCATTCCCCCCTAACACAGGCTGTGGCCTCAGTCCCCTCTAACACATTCTGGGCTTCACTCCCCCTCTAAGACATTCTGAGCCTCACTCCCCCCTAACACATTCAGGGACTCACTCCCCCCTAACACATTCTGGTGCCTCACTCCCCCTGTAACACAGTCTGGGCCTCACTCCCATGTTAACACAGTCTGGAACTCACGCCCCTCTAACACAGTCTGGGCCTCACTCTCCCTCTAACACAGACTAGGCCTCACTCCCCCTCTAAAACAGTCTGGAACTCACTCCCCTCTAACACAGTCTGGGCCTCACTCCCCCTCTAACACAGTCTGGGCCTCACGCCCCCCTAACACAGTCAGGGCCTCACTCCCCCCTAACACATTCTGGGGCCTCACTCCCCCTGTAACACAGTCTGGGCCTCACTCCCATGTTAACACAGTCTGGAACTCATGCCTCTCTAACACAGTCTGGGCCTCACTCTCCCTCTAACACAGACTAGGCCTCACTCCCCCTCCAAAACAGTCTGGAACTCATTCCCCTCTAACACAGTCTGGGCCTCACTCCCCTCTCACACAGTCTGGACATCACTCACCCCTAACACAGTCTGGTCCTCAATCCCCTGTTAACACAGTCTGGGCCTCACTCCCCCTCTAACTCATTCTGGGCCTCACTCCCCCTCTTACACAGTCCGGGCCTCTCTCCCCCCTAACACAGTCTGGGACTAACTCCCCCCTAACACAGTCTGGACCTCACTCCCTCTCTTACACAGTCTGGGCCTCACTCCCCTGTTAACTCAGTCTGGACCTCACTCCCCTATTATAACAGTCTGGGCCTCACTCCCCCTCTAACACAGCCTGGGCCTCACTCCCTCTCTAACATAGTCTGGGCCTCACACCCCCTCTAACACAGTCTGGGCCTCACTCCCCCTCTAACACTGTCTGGGCCTCACTCCCCTCTAACAGAGTCTGGGCCTCACTCCCCCCCAACACAGTCTGGGCCTCACTTCCCCTCTTACACAGTCAGGGCCTCACTCCCCCCTAACACAGTCTGGGCCTCACTCCCCCTAACACTGTCTGAGCCTCACTCCCCCGTTAACACAGTCTGGACCTCACTCTTCCTCTAACACAGTCTGGGCCTCACTCCCCCCTACACAGTCTGGGCCTCACTCGCCTGTTAACACAGTCTGGGCCTCACTCCCCCTAACACAGTCTGGGCTTCACTCCCCCTCTAACACAGACTGAGCCTCACTCCCCATCTAACACAGCCTGGGCCTCACTCCCCCTCTAACAAAGTCTGCGCCTCATTCCCCTCTAACACAGCCTGGGACTCACTCCCACGTTAACACATTCTGGGCCTCACTCGCCCTCTAACACAGCCTGGGCCTCACTCCACCGTTAACACAGTCTGGGCCTCACTCCCCCTCTAACCAGCCTGCGTCTCACTTCCCCTCTAACACAGTCAGGGCCTCACTGCCCCCTAAAAGAGTCTGGGCCTCACTCCCCCTCTTACACAGTCAGGGCCTCACTCCCCCCTAACACAGTCTGGGCCTCACTCCCCCTGTAACACATTTAGGCCCTCACTACCCCTCTAACACAGTCAGGGCCTGAATACCCCCTAACACAGTCTGGGCCTCACTCCCCCTAACACAGTCTGGGCTTCACTCCCCCCTAACACAGTCAGGTCCTCACTCCCCTCTAACACAGTCTGGGGCCTCACTCCCCCTGTAACACAGTCTGGGCCTCACTCCCATGTTAAAACAGTCTGGAACCCACTCCCCTCTAACACAGTCTGGGCCTCACTCCCCCTCTAAAACAGTCTGGAACTCACTCCCCTCTAACACAGTCTGGGCCTCACTCCCCTCTCACACAGTCTGGACCTCACTCGCCCCTAACACAGTCTGGTCCTCACTCCCCTGTTAACACAGTCTGGGCCTCACTCCCCCTCTTACACAGTCCGGGCCTCTCTCCCCCCAACACAGTCTGGGCCTAACTCCCCCCTAACACAGTCTGGACCTCACTCCCTCTCTAACACAGTCTGGGCCTCACTCCCCTGTTAACTCAGTCTGGGCCTCACTCCCCTATTTTAACAGTCTGGGCCTCACTCCCCCTCTAACACAGCCTGGGCCTCACTCCCTCTCTAACACAGTCTGGGCCTCAGTCCCCCTCTAACACAGTCTTTGCCTCACTCCCCCACTAACACAGTCTGGACCTCACACCCCCTCTACCACAGTCTGGGCCTCAGTCCCCCTCTAACACTGTCTGGGCCTCACTCCCCTCTAACACAGTCTGGGCCTCACTGCCCCCCAACACAGTCTGGTCCTCACTCCCCTGTTAACAAAGTCTGGGCCTCACTCCCCCTCTAACACAGTCTGGGCCTCACTCCCCCTCTTACACAGTCAGGGCCTCACTCCCCCCTAACACAGTCTGGGCCTCACTCCCCCCTAACACTGTCTGGGCCTCACTCCCCCGTTAACACAGTCTGGACCTCACTCTTCCTCTAACACAGTCTGGGCCTCACTCCCCCCAACACAGTCTGGGCCTCACTCGCCTGTTAACACAGTCTGGGCCTCACTCCCCCCCTACACAGTCTGGGCCTCACTCGCCTGTTAACACAGTCTGGGCCTCACTCCCCCTAACACAGTCTGGGATTCACTCCCAGTCTAACACAGTCTGAGCCTCAATCCCCATCTAACACAGCCTGGGCCTCACTCACCCTCTAAAACAGTCTGGGCCTCACTCCCCCTCTAACAAAGTCTGTGTCTCATTCCCCTCTAACACAGCCTGTGCATCACTCCACCGTTAACACAGTCTGGGCCTCACTCCCCCTGTAACCAGCCTGTGTCTCACTTCCCCTCTAACACAGTCAAGGCCTCACTGCCCCCTAAAAGAGTCTGGGCCTCACTCCCCCTCTAACACAGCCTGATCCTCACACCCCGCTAACACAGTCTGGGCCTCACACCCCCTCTAACACATTTAGGCCCTCACTACCCCTCCAGCACAGTCAGGGCCTGACAACCCCCTAACACAGTCTGGGCCTCACTCCCCCCAACACAGTCTGGGCCTCACTCAACTGTTAACACAGTCTGGGCCTCAGTCCATCCAACACAGTCTGGGCCTCACTCGCCTTTTAACACAGTCTGGGCCTCATTCCCCCTAACACAGTCTGGGCCTCATTCCCCCCTAACACAGGCTGTGGCCTCAGTCCCCTCTAACACATTCTGGGCTTCACTCCCCCTCTAAGACATTCTGAGCCTCACTCCCCCCTAACACAGTCAGGGCCTCACTCCCCCCTAACACATTCTGGTGCCTCACTCCCCCTGTAACACAGTCTGGGCCTCACTCCCATGTTAACACAGTCTGGAACTCACGCCCCTCTAACACAGTCTGGGCCTCACTCTCCCTCTAACACAGACTAGGCCTCACTCCCCCTCTAAAACAGTCTGGAACTCACTCCCCTCTAACACAGTCTGGGCCTCACTCCCCCTCTAACACAGTCTGGGCCTCACGCCCCCCTAACACAGTCAGGGCCTCACTCCCCCCTAACACATTCTGGGGCCTCACTCCCCCTGTAACACAGTCTGGGCCTCACTCCCATGTTAACACAGTCTGGAACTCACGCCTCTCTAACACAGTCTGGGCCTCACTCTCCCTCTAACACAGACTAGGCCTCACTCCCCCTCCAAAACAGTCTGGAACTCATTCCCCTCTAACACAGTCTGGGCCTCACTCCCCTCTCACACAGTCTGGACATCACTCACCCCTAACACAGTCTGGTCCTCAATCCCCTGTTAACACAGTCTGGGCCTCACTCCCCCTCTAACTCATTCTGGGCCTCACTCCCCCTCTTACACAGTCCGGGCCTCTCTCCCCCCTAACACAGTCTGGGCCTAACTCCCCCCTAACACAGTCTGGACCTCACTCCCTCTCTTACACAGTCTGGGCCTCACTCCCCTGTTAACTCAGTCTGGACCTCACTCCCCTATTATAACAGTCTGGGCCTCACTCCCCCTCTAACACAGCCTGGGCCTCACTCCCTCTCTAACATAGTCTGGGCCTCACACCCCCTCTAACACAGTCTGGGCCTCACTCCCCCTCTAACACTGTCTGGGCCTCACTTCCCCTCTTACACAGTCAGGGCCTCACTCCCCCCTAACACAGTCTGGGCCTCACTCCCCCTAACACTGTCTGAGCCTCACTCCCCCGTTAACAAAGTCTGGACCTCACTCTTCCTCTAACACAGTCTGGGCCTCACTCCCCCCTACACAGTCTGGGCCTCACTCGCCTGTTAACACAGTCTGGGCCTCACTCCCCCTAACACAGTCTGGGCTTCACTCCCCCTCTAACACAGACTGAGCCTCACTCCCCATCTAACACAGCCTGGGCCTCACTCCCCCTCTAACAAAGTCTGCGCCTCATTCCCCTCTAACACAGCCTGGGCCTCACTCCCACGTTAACACATTCTGGGCCTCACTCGCCCTCTAACACAGCCTGGGCCTCACTCCACCGTTAACACAGTCTGGGCCTCATTCCCCTCTAACACAGCCTGGGCCTCACTCCCCCTCTAACCAGCCTGCGTCTCACTTCCCCTCTAACACAGTCAGGGCCTCACTGCCCCCTAAAAGAGTCTGGGCCTCACTCCCCCTCTTACACAGTCAGGGCCTCACTCCCCCTGTAACACATTTAGGCCCTCACTACCCCTCTAACACAGTCAGGGCCTGACTACCCCCTAACACAGTCTGGGCCTCACTCCCCCTCTAACACAGTCTGAGCCTCACTCCCCCTCTAAAACAGTCTGGACCTCACTTCCCCCCTAACACAGTCAGGGCCTCACTGCCCCCAAACACAGTCTGGGCTTCACTCTCTCTCTAACACAGTCTGAGCCTCACTCCCCCTTAACACAGCCTGCGTCTCACTTCCCCTCTAACACAGTCAGTGCCTCACTGCCCCGTAACACAGCCTGGGCCTCACTCCCCCGTTAACGCAGTCTGGGCCTCACTCCCCCTCTAACCCAAGTTGGGCCGCACTCCCCATCTAACACAGCCTGGGCCTCACTCGCCCTCTAACACAGTCTAGGCCTCACTCCCCCTCTTACACAGTCCGGGCCTCTCTCCCCCCTAACACAGCCTGGGCCTCACTGACCCTCTAACTCATTTTGGGCCTCACTCCCCCTCTAACACAGTCCGGGCCTCTCTCCCCCCTAACACATTCTGGGCCTAACTCCCCCCTAACACAGTCTGGACCTCTCTCCCTCTCTTACACAGTCTGGGCCTCACTCCCCTGTTAACTCAGTCTGGGCCTCACTCCCCCTCAAACACAGCCTGGGCCTCACTCCCTCTTTAACACAGTCAGGGACTCACTCCCCCCTAACACATTCTGGTGCCTCACTCCCCCTGTAACACAGTCTGGGCCTCACTCCCATGTTAACACAGTCTGGAACTCACGCCCCTCTAACACAGTCTGGGCCTCACTCTCCCTCTAACACAGACTAGGCCTCACTCCCCCTCTAAAACAGTCTGGAACTCACTCCCCTCTAACACAGTCTGGGCCTCACTCACCCTCTAACATAGTCTGGGCCTCACGCCTCCCTAACACAGTCAGGGCCTCACTCCCCCCTAACACATTCTGGGGCCTCACTCCCCCTGTAACACAGTCTGGGCCTCACTCCCATGTTAACACAGTCTGGAACTCACGCTTCTCTAACACAGTCTGGGCCTCACTCTCCCTCTAACACAGACTAGGCCTCACTCCCCCTCCAAAACAGTCTGGAACTCATTCCCCTCTAACACAGTCTGGGCCTCACTCCCCTCTCACACAGTCTGGACATCACTCACCCCTAACACAGTCTGGTCCTCAATCCCCTGTTAACACAGTCTGGGACTCACTCCCCCTCTAACTCATTCTGGGCCTCACTTCCCCTCTTACACAGTCAGGGCCTCACTCCCCCCTAACACAGTCTGGGCCTCACTCCCCCTCTAACACAGCCTGGGCCTCACTCCCACTCTAACACAGTCTGGGCCTCACTCCCCCTCTAACACTGTCTGGGCCTCACTCCCCTCTAACAGAGTCTGGGCCTCACTCCCCCCCAACACAGTCTGGTCCTCACTCCCCTGTTAACACAGTCTGGGCCTCACTCCCCCTCTAACACAGTCTGGGCCTCACTTCCCCTCTTACACAGTCAGGGCCTCACTCCCCCCTAACACAGTCTGGGCCTCACTCCCCCTAACACTGTCTGAGCCTCACTCCCCCGTTAACACAGTCTGGACCTCACTCTTCCTCTAACACAGTCTGGGCCTCACTCCCCCCTACACAGTCTGGGCCTCACTCGCCTGTTAACACAGTCTGGGCCTCACTCCCCCTAACACAGTCTGGGCTTCACTCCCCCTCTAACACAGACTGAGCCTCACTCCCCATCTAACACAGCCTGGGCCTCACTCCCCCTCTAACAAAGTCTGCGCCTCATTCCCCTCTAACACAGCCTGGGCCTCACTCCCACGTTAACACATTCTGGGCCTCACTCGCCCTCTAACACAGCCTGGGCCTCACTCCACCGTTAACACAGTCTGGGCCTCATTCCCCTCTAACACAGCCTGGGCCTCACTCCCCCTCTAACCAGCCTGCGTCTCACTTCCCCTCTAACACAGTCAGGGCCTCACTGCCCCCTAAAAGAGTCTGGGCCTCACTCCCCCTCTTACACAGTCAGGGCCTCACTCCCCCTGTAACATATTTAGGCCCTCACTACCCCTCTAACACAGTCAGGGCCTGACTACCCCCTAACACAGTCTGGGCCTCACTCCCCCTAACACAGTCTGAGCCTCACTCCCCCTCTAAAACAGTCTGGACCTCACTTCCCCCCTAACACAGTCAGGGCCTCACTGCCCCCAAACACAGTCTGGGCTTCACTCTCTCTCTAACACAGTCTGAGCCTCACTCCCCCTTAACACAGCCTGCGTCTCACTTCCCCTCTAACACAGTCAGTGCCTCACTGCCCCGTAACACAGCCTGGGCCTCACTACCCCGTTAACACAGTCTGGGCCTCACTCCCCCTCTAACCCAAGTTGGGCCGCACTCCCCATCTAACACAGCCTGGGCCTCACTCGCCCTCTAACACAGTCTAGGCCTCACTCCCCCTCTTACACAGTCCGGGCCTCTCTCCCCCATAACACAGCCTGGGCCTCACTGACCCTCTAACTCATTCTGGGCCTCACTCCCCCTCTAACACAGTCCGGGCCTCTCTCCCCCCTAACACAGTCTGGGCCTAACTCCCCCCTAACACAGTCTGGACCTCTCTCCCTCTCTTACACAGTCTGGGCCTCACTCCCCTGTTAACTCAGTCTGGGCCTCACTCCCCTATTATAACAGTCTGGGCCTCACTCCCCCTCTAACACAGCCTGGGCCTCACTCCCTCTTTAACATAGTCTGGGCCTCACACCCCCTCTAACACAGTCTGGGCCTCACTCCCCCTCTAACACAGTCTGGACCTCACACCCACTCTAACACAGTCTGGACCTCACACCCACTCTAACACAGTCTGGGCCTCACTCCCCCTCTAACACAGTCTGGACCTCACACCCACTCTAACACAGTCTGGGCCTCACACCCCCTCTAACACAGTCTGGGCCTCACTCCCCCTCTAACACAGTCTGGACCTCACACCCACTCTAACACAGTCTGGACCTCACACCCACTCTAACACAGTCTGGGCCTCACTCCCCCACTAACACAGTCTGGACCTCACACCCACTCTAACATAGTCTGGGCCTCACACCCCCTCTAACACAGTCTGGGCCTCACTCCCTCTCTAACAGAGTCTGGGCCTCACTCCCCTCTAACAGAGTCTGGGCCTCACTCCCCCCCAACACAGTCTGGTCCTCACTCCCCTGTTAACACAGTCTGGGCCTCACTCCCCCTCTAACACAGTCTGGGCCTCACTTCCCCTCTTACACAGTCAGGGCCTCACTCCCCCCTAACACAGTCTGGGCCTCACTCCCCCTAACACTGTCTGAGCCTCACTCCCCCGTTAACACAGTCTGGACCTCACTCTTCCTCTAACACAGTCTGGGCCTCACTCCCCCCTACACAGTCTGGGCCTCACTCGCCTGTTAACACAGTCTGGGCCTCACTCCCCCTAACACAGTCTGGGCTTCACTCCCCCTCTAACACAGACTGAGCCTCACTCCCCATCTAACACAGCCTGGGCCTCACTCCCCCTCTAACAAAGTCTGCGCCTCATTCCCCTCTAACACAGCCTGGGCCTCACTCCCACGTTAACACATTCTGGGCCTCACTCGCCCTCTAACACAGCCTGGGCCTCACTCCACCGTTAACACAGTCTGGGCCTCATTCCCCTCTAACACAGCCTGGGCCTCACTCCCCCTCTAACCAGCCTGCGTCTCACTTCCCCTCTAACACAGTCAGGGCCTCACTGCCCCCTAAAAGAGTCTGGGCCTCACTCCCCCTCTTACACAGTCAGGGCCTCACTCCCCCTGTAACATATTTAGGCCCTCACTACCCCTCTAACACAGTCAGGGCCTGACTACCCCCTAACACAGTCTGGGCCTCACTCCCCCTAACACAGTCTGAGCCTCACTCCCCCTCTAAAACAGTCTGGACCTCACTTCCCCCCTAACACAGTCAGGGCCTCACTCCCCCTCTAACACAGTCCGGGCCTCTCTCCCCCCTAACACAGTCTGGGCCTAACTCCCCCCTAACACAGTCTGGACCTCACTCCCTCTCTTACACAGTCTGGGCCTCACTCCCCTGTTAACTCAGTCTGGGCCTCACTCCCCTATTATAACAGTCTGGGCCTCACTCCCCCTCTAACACAGCCTGGGCCTCACTCCCTCTTTAACATAGTCTGGGCCTCACACCCCCTCTAACACAGTCTGGGCCTCACTCCCCCTCTAACACAGTCTGGACCTCACACCCACTCTAACACAGTCTGGACCTCACACCCACTCTAACACAGTCTGGGCCTCACTCCCCCTCTAACACAGTCTGGACCTCACACCCACTCTAACACAGTCTGGGCCTCACACCCCCTCTAACACAGTCTGGGCCTCACTTCCCCTCTAACACAGTCTGGACCTCACACCCACTCTAACACAGTCTGGACCTCACACCCACTCTAACACAGTCTGGGCCTCACTCCCCCACTAACACAGTCTGGACCTCACACCCACTCTAACACAGTCTGGGCCTCACTCCCCCTCTAACACTGTCTGGGCCTCACTCCCCTCTAACAGAGTCTGGGCCTCACTCCCCCCCAACACAGTCTGGTCCTCACTCCCCTGTTAACACAGTCTGGGCCTCACTCCCCCTCTAACACAGTCTGGGCCTCACTTCCCCTCTTACACAGTCAGGGCCTCACTTCCCCCCTAACACAGTCTGGGCCTCACTCCCCCTAACACTGTCTGAGCCTCACTCCCCCGTTAACACAGTCTGGACCTCACTCTTCCTCTAACACAGTCTGGGCCTCACTCCCCCCAACACAGTCTGGGCCTCACTCGCCTGTTAACACAGTCTGGGCCTCACTCCCCCTAACACTGTCTGAGCCTCACTCCCCCGTTAACACAGTCTGGACCTCACTCATCCTCTAACACAGTCTGGGCCTCACTCCCCCCTACACAGTCAGGGCCTCACTCGCCTGTTAACACAGTCAGGGCCTCACTCCCCCTAACACAGTCTGGGCTTCACTCCCCCTCTAACACAGACTGAGCCTCACTCCCCATCTAACACAGCCTGGGCCTCACTCCCCCTCTAACAAAGTCTGCGCCTCATTCCCCTCTAACACAGCCTGGGCCTCACTCCACCGTTAACACAGTCTGGGCCTCACTCCCCCTCTAACACAGCCTGGGCCTCACTCCACGGTTAACACAGTCTGGGCCTCACTCCCCCTCTAACACAGCCTGGGCCTCACTCCCCCTCTTACCAGCCTGCGTCTCACTCCCCCCCTAACACAGAATGGGCCTCTCACCCCCTCTGACACATTTAGGCCCTCACTACCCCTCTAACACAGTCAGGGCCTGACTACCCCCTAACACAGTCTGGGCCTCACTCCCCCCAACAGAGTCTGGGCCTCACTCGCCTTTTAACACAGTCTGGGCCTCACTCCCTCTAACACAGTCTGGGCCTCATTCCCCCCTAACACAGGCTGGGGCCTCACTCCCCTCTAACACATTCTGGGCTTCACTCCCCCTCTAACACAGTCTGAGCCTCACTCCCCCTCTAACACAGTATGTGCCTCATTCCCCCCAACACAGTCTGGCCTCACTCGCCTGTTAACACTGTCTGGTCCACATTCCCCCTAACACAGTCTGGGATTCACTCCCCCTCTAACACAGTCTGAGTCTCACTCCCCATCTAACACAGCCTGGGCCTCACTCACCCTCTAACACAGTCTGGGCCTCACTCCCCCTCTAACAAAGTCTGCGCCTCATTCCCCTCTAACACAGCCTGGGCCTCACTCCCACGTTAAAACATTCTGGGCCTCACTCCCCCTCTAACACAGCCTGGGCCTCACTCCACCGTTAACACAGTCTGGGCCTCACTCGCCCTCTAACACAGCCTGGGCCTCACTCCCCCTCTAACCAGCCTGCGTCTCACTTCCCCTCTAACACAGTCAGGGCCTCACTGCCCCCTAAAAGAGTCTGGGCCTCACTCCCCCTCTTACACAGTCAGGGCCTCACTCCCCCCAACACAGTCTGGGCCTCACTCCCCCTCTAACACATTTAGGCCCTCACTACCCCTCTAACAAAGTCAGGGCCTGACTACCCCCTAACACAGTCTGGGCCTCACTCGCCCCAACACAGTCTGGGCCTTACTCCCCCTAACACAGTCTGGGCCTCACTCCCCCCTAACACAGTCTGGGCCTCACTCACCCTCTAACCCAAGCTGGGCCGCACTCCCCATCTAACACAGCCTGGGCCTCACTCACCCTCTAACACTGTCTGGGCCTCACTCCCCCTCTAACAAAGTCTGCGCCTCATTCCCCTCTAACACAGCCTGGGCCTCACTCCCACGTTAACACATTCTGGCCCTCACTCCCCCTCTAACACAGGCTGGGGCCTCACTCCCCTCCAACACATTCTGGGCTTCACTCCCCCTCTAACACAGTCTGAGCCTCACTCCCCCTCTAACACAGTCGGGGGCCTCACTCCCCCCTAACACAGTCAGGGCCTCACTCCCCCCTAACACAATCTGGGGCCTCACTCCCGCTGTAACACAGTCTGGGCCTCACTCCCATGTTAACACAGTCTGGAACTCACTCCCCTCTAACACAGTCTGGGCCTCACTCCCCCTCTAACACAGACTAGGCCTCACACCCCTCAAAAACAGTCTGGAACTCATTCCCCTCTAACACAGTCTGGGCCTCACTCCCCTCTCACACAGTCTGGACATCACTCACCCCTAACACAGTCTGGTCCTAAATCCCCTGTTAACACTGTCTGGTCCTCACTCCCCCTCTAACTCATTCTGGGCCTCACTCCCCCTCTTACACAGTCCGGGCCTCTCTCCCCCCTAACACAGTCTGGGCCTAACTCCCCCCTAACACAGTCTGGACCTCACTCCCTCTCTTACACAGTCTGGGCCTCACTCCCCCGTTAACTCAGTCTGGGCCTCACTCCCCTATTATAACATTCTGGGCCTCACTCCCCCTCTAACACAGCCTGGGCCTCACTCCCTCTCTAACATAGTCTGGGCCTCACTCCCCCACTAACACAGTCAGGGCCTCACTCCCCCTCTAACACAGTCTGGGCCTCACTCCCCCACTAACACAGTCTGGACCTCACACCCACTCTAACACAGTCTGGGCCTCACTCCCCCTCTAACACTGTCTGGGCCTCACTCCCCTCTAACAGAGTCTGGGCCTCACTCCCCCCCAACACAGTCTGGTCCTCACTCCCCTGTTAACACAGTCTGGGCCTCACTCCCCCTCTAACACAGTCTGGGCCTCACTTCCCCTCTTACACAGTCTGGGCCTCACTCCCCCTAACACTGTCTGAGCCTCACTCCCCCGTTAACACAGTCTGGACCTCACTCTTCCTCTAACACAGTCTGGGCCTCACTCCCCCCTACACAGTCTGGGCCTCACTCGCCTGTTAACACAGTCTGGGCCTCACTCCCCCTAACACAGTCTGGGCTTCACTCCCCCTCTAACACAGACTGAGCCTCACTCCCCATCTAACACAGCCTGGGCCTCACTCCCCCTCTAACAAAGTCTGCGCCTCATTCCCCTCTAACACAGCCTGGGCCTCACTCCCACGTTAACACATTCTGGGCCTCACTCGCCCTCTAACACAGCCTGGGCCTCACTCCACCGTTAACACAGTCTGGGCCTCATTCCCCTCTAACACAGCCTGGGCCTCACTCCCCCTCTAACCAGCCTGCGTCTCACTTCCCCTCTAACACAGTCAGGGCCTCACTGACCCCTAAAAGAGTCTGGGCCTCACTCCCCCTCTTACACAGTCAGGGCCTCACTCCCCCCTAACACAGTCTGGGCCTCACTCCCCCTGTAACACATTTAGGCCCTCACTACCCCTCTAACACAGTCAGGGCCTGACTACCCCCTAACACAGTCTGGGCCTCAATCCCCCTAACACAGTCTGGGCTTCACTCCCCCTCTAACACAGTCTGAGCCTCACTCCCCCTCTAAAACAGTCTGGACCTCACTTCCCCCCTAACACAGTCAGGGCCTCACTCCCCCTTAACACAGTCTGGGCCTCACTCCCCCTCTAACACAGCCTGCGTCTCACTTCCCCTCTAACACAGTCAGTGCCTCACTGCCCCGTAACACAGCCTGGGCCTCACTCCCCCTTTAACACAGTCTGGGCCACACTCCCCCTCTAACCCAAGTTGGGCCGCACTCCCCATCTAACACAGCCTGGGCCTCACTCACCCTCTAACACAGTCTAGGCCTCACTCCCCCTCTTACACAGTCCGGGCCTCTCTCCCCCCTAACACAGCCTGGGCCTCACTCACCCTCTAACTCATTCTGGGCCTCTCTCCCCCCTAACACAGTCTGGGCCTAACTCCCCCCTAACACAGTCTGGACCTCACTCCCTCTCTTACACAGTCTGGGCCTCACTCCCCTGTTAACTCAGTCTGGGCCTCACTCCCCTATTATAACAGTCAGGGCCTCACTCCCCCTCTAACACAGCCTGGGCCTCACTCCCTCTTTAACATAGCCTGGGCCTCACACCCCCTCTAACACAGTCTGGGCCTCACTCCCCCACTAACACAGTCTGGACCTCACACCCACTCTAACACAGTCTGGGCCTCACTCCCCCTCTAACACTGTCTGGGCCTCACTCCCCCCCAACACAGTCTGGTCCTCACTCCCCTGTTAACACAGTCTGGGCCTCACTCCCCCTCTAACACAGTCTGGGCCTCACTTCCCCTCTTACACAGTCAGGGCCTCACTCCCCCCTAACACAGTCTGGGCCTCACTCCCCCTAACACTGTCTGAGCCTCACTCCCCCGTTAACACAGTCTGGACCTCACTCTTCCTCTAACAAAGTCTGAGCCTCACTCCCCCTCTAACACAGTCAGGGCCTCACTCCCCCCTAACACAGTCTGGGCTTCACACCCCCTCTAACACAGTCTGGGCCTCACTCGCCTGTTAACACAGTCTGGGCCTCACTCCCACTGTAACACAGACTGAGCCTCACTCCCCATCTAACACAGCCTGGGCCTCACTCCCCCTCTAACAAAGTCTGCGCCTCATTCCCCTCTAACACAGCCTGGGCCTCACTCCCACGTTAACACATTCTGGGCCTCACTCCCCCTCTAACACAGCCTGGGCCTCACTCCCCCTCTAACCAGCCTGCGTCTCACTTCCCCTCTAACACAGTAAGGGCCTCACTGCCCCCTAAAAAAGTCTGGGCCTCACTCCCCCTCTTACACAGTCAGGGCCTCACTCCCCCCTAACACAGTCTGGGCCTCACTCCCCCCAACACAGTCTGGGCCTCACTCGCCTGTTAACACAGTCTGGGGCTCACTCCCCCTAACACAGTCTGGGCTTCACTCCCCCTCTAACACAGTCTGAGCCTCACTCCCCCTCTAAGACAGTCTGGGCCTCACTCCCCCTCTAACACAGTCTGGGCCTCACTCCCCTGTTAACACAGTCTGGGGCTCACTCCCCCTAACACAGTCTGGGCTTCACTCCCCCTCTAACACAGTCTGAGCCTCACTCCCCCTCTAACACAGTCTGGGCCTCACTCCCCCTCTAACACAGTCTGGGCCTCACTCCCCCTCTTACACAGTCTGGGCCTCACTCCCCCCTAACACAGTCAGGGCCTCACTCCCCCCTAACACAGTCTGGGGCCTCACTCCCCCCTAACACAGTCTGGGCCTCACTCCCCCTCTAACACAGTCAGGGCCTGACTACCCCCTAACACAGTCTGGACCTCACTCCCCCCAACACAGTCTGGGCCTCACTCGCCTGTTAACACAGTCTGGGACTCACTCCCCCTAACACAGTCAGGGCCTCACTCCCCCTCTAACACAGTCTGGGCTTCACTCCCCCTCTTACACTGTCTGAGCCTCACTCCCCCTCTAACACAGTCTGGGCCTCACCCCCCCCTAACACAGTCTGGGCCTCACTCGCCTGTTAACACAGTCTGGGCCTCACTCCCCCTAACACAGTCTGGGCTTCACTCCCCCTCTAACACAGACTGAGCCTCACTCCACATCTAACACAGCCTGGGCCTCACTCCCCCTCTAACAAAGTCTGCGCCTCATTCCCCTTAACACAGCCTGGGCCTCACTCCCACGTTAACACTTTCTGGGCCTCACTCCCCCTCTAACACAGCCTGGGCCTCACTCCACCGTTAACACAGTCTGGGCCTCATTCCCCTCTAACACAGCCTGGGCCTCACTCCCCCTCTAACCAGCCTGCGTCTCACTTCCCCTCTAACACAGTAAGGGCCTCACTGCCCCCTAAAAAAGTCTGGGCCTCACTCCCCCTCTTACACAGTCAGGGCCTCACTCCCCCCTAATACAGTCTGGGCCTCACTCCCCATCTAACACATTTAGGCCCTCTCTACCCCTCTAACACAGTCAGGGCCTCACTACCCCCTAACACAGTCTGGGCCTCACTCCCCCCAACACAGTCTGGGCCTCACTCGCCTGTTAACACAGTCTGGGGCTCACTCCCCCTAACACAGTCTGGGCTTCACTCCCCCTCTAACACAGTCTGAGCCTCACTCCCCCTCTAACACAGTCTGGGCCTCACTTCCCCCCTAACACAGTCAGGGCCTCACTCCCCCCTAACACAGTCTGGGGCCTCACTCCCCCCTAACACAGTCAGGGCCTCACCCCCCCCTAACACAGTCTGGGCCTCACTCGCCTGTTAACACAGTCTGGGGCCTCACTCCCCCCTAACACAGTCTGGGCCTCACTCCCCCTCTAACACAGTCAGGGCCTGACTACCCCCTAACACAGTCTGGACCTCACTCCCCCCAACACAGTCTGGGCCTCACTCGCCTGTTAACACAGTCTGGGACTCACTCCCCCTAACACAGTCAGGGCCTCACTCCCCCTCTAACACAGTCTGAGCCTCACTCCCCCCCTAACACAGTCTGGGCCTCACTCCCCCCTAACACAGTCTGGGCTTCACTCCCCCTCTTACACAGTCTGAGCCTCACTCCCCCTCTAACACAGTCTGGGCCTCACCCCCCCCCTAACACAGTCTGGGCCTCACTCGCCTGTTAACACAGTCTGGGCCTCACTCCCCCTAACACAGTCTGGGCTTCACTCCCCCTCTAACACAGACTGAGCCTCACTCCCCATCTAACACAGCCTGGGCCTCACTCCCCCTCTAACAAAGTCTGCGTCTCATTCCCCTCTAACACAGCCTGGGCCTCACTCCCACATTAACACATTCTGGGCCTCACTCCCCCTCTAACACAGCCTGGGCCTCACTCCACCGTTAACACAGTCTGGGCCTCATTCCCCTCTAACACAGCCTGGGCCTCACTCCCCCTCTAACCAGCCTGCGTCTCACTTCCCCTCTAACACAGTAAGGGCCTCACTGCCCCCTAAAAAAGTCTGGGCCTCACTCCCCCTCTTACACAGTCAGGGCCTCACTCCCCCCAAATACAGTCTGGGCCTCACTCCCCATCTAACACATTAAGGCCCTCTCTACCCCTCTAACACAGTCAGGGCCTGACTACCCCCTAACACAGTCTGGGCCTCACTCCCCCCAACACAGTCTGGGCCTCACTCGCCTGTTAACACAGTCTGGGGCTCACTCCCCCTCTAACACAGTCTGGGCTTCACTCCCCCTCTAACACTGTCTGGGCCTCACTCCCCTCTAACAGAGTCTGGGCCTCACTCCCCCCCAACACAGTCTGGGCCTCACTCCCCTGTTAACACAGTCTGGGCCTCACTCCCCCTCTAACACAGTCTGGGCCTCACTTCCCCTCTTACACAGTCAGGGCCTCACTCCCCCCTAACACAGTCTGGGCCTCACTCCCCCTAACACTGTCTGAGCCTCACTCCCCCGTTAACACAGTCTGGACCTCACTCTTCCTCTAACAAAGTCTGAGCCTCACTCCCCCTCTAACACAGTCAGGGCCTCACTCCCCCCTAACACAGTCTGGGCTTCACTCCCCCTCTTACACAGTCTGAGCCTCACACCCCCTCTAACACAGTCTGGGCCTCACCCCCCCCTAACACAGTCTGGGCCTCACTCGCCTGTTAACACAGTCAGGGCCTCACTCCCCCTAACACAGTCTGGGCTTCACTCCCCCTCTAACACAGACTGAGCCTCACTCCCCATCTAACACAGCCTGGGCCTCACTCCCCCTCTAACAAAGTCTGCGCCTCATTCCCCTCTAACACAGCCTGGGCCTCACTCCCACGTTAACACATTCTGGGCCTCACTCCCCCTCTAACACAGCCTGGGCCTCACTCCCCCTCTAACCAGCCTGCGTCTCACTTCCCCTCTAACACAGTAAGGGCCTCACTGCCCCCTAAAAAAGTCTGGGCCTCACTCCCCCTCTTACACAGTCAGGGCCTCACTCCCCCCTAACACAGTCTGGGCCTCACTCCCCCCAACACAGTCTGGGCTTCACTCCCCCTCTAACACAGTCTGAGCCTCACTCCCCCTCTAACACAGTCTGGGCCTCACTCCCCCTCTAACACAGTCTGGGCCTCACTCCCCTGTTAACACAGTCTGGTCCTCACTCCCCCTAACACAGTCTGGGCTTCACTCCCCCTCTAACACAGTCTGAGCCTCACTCCCCCTCTAACACAGTCTGGGCCTCACTCCCCCTCTAACACAGTCTGGGCCTCACTCCCCCTCTTACACAGTCAGGGCCTCACTCCCCCCTAACACAGTCAGGGCCTCACTCCCCTCTAGCACAGTCTGGGGCCTCACTCCCCCCTAACACAGTCTGGGCCTCACTCCCCCTCTAACACAGTCAGGGCCTGACTACCCCCTAACACAGTCTGGACCTCACTCCCCCCCAACACAGTCTGGGCCTCACTCGCCTGTTAACACAGTCTGGGACTCACTCCCCCTAACACAGTCAGGGCCTCACTCCCCCTCTAACACAGTCTGGGCTTCACTCCCCCTCTTACACAGTCTGAGCCTCACTCCCCCTCTAACACAGTCTGGGCCTCACCCCCCCCCTAACACAGTCTGGGCCTCACTCGCCTGTTAACACAGTCTGGGCCTCACTCCCCCTAACACAGTCTGGGCTTCACTCCCCCTCTAACACAGACTGAGCCTCACTCCCCATCTAACACAGCCTGGGCCTCACTCCCCCTTAACAAAGTCTGCGCCTCATTCCCCTTAACACAGCCTGGGCCTCACTCCCACGTTAACACATTCTGGGCCTCACTCCCCCTCTAACACAGCCTGGGCCTCACTCCACCGTTAACACAGTCTGGGCCTCATTCCCCTCTAACACAGCCTGGGCCTCACTCCCCCTCTAACCAGCCTGCGTCTCACTTCCCCTCTAACACAGTAAGGGCCTCACTGCCCCCTAAAAAAGTCTGGGCCTCACTCCCCCTCTTACACAGTCAGGGCCTCACTCCCCCCTAATACAGTCTGGGCCTCACTCCCCATCTAACACATTTAGGCCCTCTCTACCCCTCTAACACAGTCAGGGCCTCACTACCCCCTAACACAGTCTGGGCCTCACTCCCCCCAACACAGTCTGGGCCTCACTCGCCTGTTAACACAGTCTGGGGCTCACTCCCCCTAACACAGTCTGGGCCTCACTACCCCTCTAACACAGTCTGAGCCTCACTCCCCCTCTAACACAGTCTGGGCCTCACTTCCCCCCTAACACAGTCAGGGCCTCACTCCCCCCTAACACAGTCTGGGGCCTCACTCCCCCCTAACACAGTCAGGGCCTCACCCCCCCCTTACACAGTCTGGGCCTCACTCGCCTGTTAACACAGTCTGGGGCCTCACTCCCCCCTAACACAGTCTGGGCCTCACTCCCCCTCTAACACAGTCAGGGCCTGACTACCCCCTAACACAGTCTGGACCTCACTCCCCCCAACACAGTCTGGGCCTCACTCGCCTGTTAACACAGTCTGGGACTCACTCCCCCTAACACAGTCAGGGCCTCACTCCCCCTCTAACACAGTCTGAGCCTCACTCCCCCCCTAACACAGTCTGGGCCTCACTCCCCCCTAACACAGTCTGGGCTTCACTCCCCCTCTTACACAGTCTGAGCCTCACTCCCCCTCTAACACAGTCTGGGCCTCACCCCCCCCTAACACAGTCTGGGCCTCACTCGCCTGTTAACACAGTCTGGGCCTCACTCCCCCTAACACAGTCTGGGCTTCACTCCCCCTCTAACACAGACTGAGCCTCACTCCCCATCTAACACAGCCTGGGCCTCACTCCCCCTCTAACAAAGTCTGCGTCTCATTCCCCTCTAACACAGCCTGGGCCTCACTCCCACGTTAACACATTCTGGGCCTCACTCCCCCTCTAACACAGCCTGGGCCTCACTCCACCGTTAACACAGTCTGGGCCTCATTCCCCTCTAACACAGCCTGGGCCTCACTCCCCCTCTAACCAGCCTGCGTCTCACTTCCCCTCTAACACAGTAAGGGCCTCACTGCCCCCTAAAAAAGTCTGGGCCTCACTCCCCCTCTTACACAGTCAGGGCCTCACTCCCCCCTAATACAGTCTGGGCCTCACTCCCCATCTAACACATTTAGGCCCTCTCTACCCCTCTAACACAGTCAGGGCCTGACTACCCCCCTAACACAGTCTGGGCCTCACTCCCCCCAACACAGTCTGGGCCTCACTCGCCTGTTAACACAGTCTGGGGCTCACTCCCCCTAACACAGTCTGGGCTTCACTCCCCCTCTAACACAGTCTGAGCCTCACTCCCCCTCTAACACAGTCTGGGCCTCACTTCCCCCCTAACACAGTCAGGGCCTCACTCCCCCCTAACACAGTCTGGGGCCTCACTCCCCCCTAACACAGTCTGGGCTTCACTCTCCCTCTTACACAGTCTGAGCCTCACTCCCCCTTAACACAGTCTGGGCCTCACTTCCCCTCTAACACAGTCAGTGCCTCACTGCCCCGTAACACAAACTGGGCCTCACTCCCACATTAACACAGTCTGGGCCTCACTCCCCCTCTAACACAGCCTGCGTCTCACTTCCCCTCTAACACAGTCAGTGCCTCACTCCCCCGTTAACACAGTCTGGGCCTCACTCCCCCTCTAACCCAAGTTGGGCCGCACTCCCCATCTAACACAGCCTGGGCCTCAATCACCCTCTAACACAGCCTGGGCCTCACTCCCCCTCTAACACAGCCTGCGTCTCACTCCCCCCCTAACACAGAATGGGCCTCTCACCCCCTCTGACACATTTAGGCCCTCACTACCCCTCTAACACAGTCAGGGCCTGACTACCCCCTAACACAGTCTGGGCCTCACTCCCCCCAACACAGTCTGGGCCTCACTCGCCTTTTAACACAGTCTGGGCCTCACTCCCTCTAACACAGTCTGGGCCTCATTCCCCCCTAACACAGGCTGGGGCCTCACTCCCCTCTAACACATTCTGGGCTTCACTCCCCCTCTAACACAGTCTGAGCCTCACTCCCCCCTCTAACACAGTATGTGCCTCACTCCCCCCAACACAGTCTGGGCCTCACTCGCCTGTTAACACAGTCTGGTCCTCACTCCCCCTAACACAGTCTGGGATTCACTCCCCCTCTAACACAGTCTGAGCCTCACTCCCCATCTAACACAGCCTGGGCCTCACTCACCCTCTAACACAGTCTGGGCCTCACTCCCCCTCTAATAAAGTCTGCGCCTCATTCCCCTCTAACACAGCCTGGGCCTCACTCCCACGTTAACACATTCTGGGCCTCACTCCCCCTCTAACACAGCCTGGGCCTCACTCCCCCTCTAACACAGTCTGGGCCTCACTCCCCCGTTAACACAGTCAGTGCCTCACTGCCCCGTAACACAGCCTGGGCCTCACTCCACCGTTAACACAGTCTGGGCCTCAATCCCCCTCTAACACAGTCTGGGCCTCACTCCCCCTTTAACCAGCCTGCGTCTCACTTCCCCTCTAACACAGTCAGGGCCTCACTGCCCACTAAAAGAGTCTGGGCATCACTCCTCCTATAACACAGTCAGGGCCTCACTCCCTCTAACACATTTAGGCCCTCACTACCCCTCTAACACAGTCAGGGCCTGACTACCCCCTTACACAGTCTGGGCCTCACTCCCCCCAACACAGTCTGGGCCTCACTCGCCTGTTAAAACAGTCTGGGCCTCACTCCCTCTAACACAGTCTGGGCCTCATTCCCCCCTAACACAGTTTGGGGCCTCACTCCCCTCTAACACATTCTGGGCTTCACTCACCCTCTAACACAGTCTGAGCCTCACTCCCCCTCTAACACAGTCTGGGCCTCACTCCCCCCTAACACAGTCAGGGCCTCACTCCCTCTAACACAGTCTGGGGCCTCACTCCCCCTGTAACACAGTCTGGGCCTCACTCCCATGTAAACACAGTCTGGAACTCACTCCCCTCTAACACAGTCTGGGCCTCACACCCCCTAACACAGACTAGGCCTCACTCCCCCTCTAAAACAGTCTGGAACTCACTCCCCTCTAACACAGTCTGGGCCTCACTCCCCTCTCACACAGTCTGGACCTCACTCGCCCCTAATACAGTCTGGTCCTCACTCCCCTGTTAACACAGCCTGGAACTCACTCCCCTCTAACACAGACTAGGCCTCACACCCGCTCTAACACAGTCTGGACCTCACTCCCCCCTAACACAGTCTGGGCCTCACTCCCTCTCTAACACAGTCTGGACCTCACTCCCCTCTAACACAGTCTGGACCTCACTCCCCTCTAACACAGTCTGGACCTCACTCCACCCTAAAGCAGTCTGGGCTTCACTCCCCTGTTAACACAGTCTGGGCCTCAGTCTCCCGTTAACACAGTCTGGGCCTCACTCACCCTCTAACACAGTCTGGGCCTCACTTCCCCTGTAACACACTTGGGCCTCAATCCCCTGTTAACACAGCCTGCATCTCACTCCCCCGTTAACACAGTCTGGGCCTAAGTCCCCCTCGAACACAAGCTGGGCCGCACTCCCCATCTAACACAGCCTGGGCCTCACTCACCCTCTAACACAGTCTTGGCCTCACTCCCCCTGTAACAAAGTCTGCGCCTCATTCCCCTCTAACACAGCCTGGGCCTCACTCCCACATTAACACATTCTGGGCCTCACTCCCCCTCTAACACAGCCTGGGCCTCACTCCACCGTTAACACAGTCTGGGCCTCACTCCCCCTCTAACACAGCCTAGGCCTCACTCCCCCTCTAACCAGCCTGCGTCTCACTTCCCCTCTAACACAGTCAGGGCTGCACTGCCCCCTAACAGAGTCTGGGCCTCACTCCCCCTTTAACACAGTAATGGCCTCACTCCCCCCTAACACAGTCTGGGCCTCACACCCCCTCTAACATATTTAGGCCCTCACTACCCCCTAACACAGTCTGGGCCTCACTCCCCCCAACACTGTCTCGGCCACACTCGCCTGTTAACACAGTCTGGGCCTCACTCCCCCTACCACAGTCTGGGCCTCATTCCCCCCTAACACAGACAAGGCCTCGCTCCCCCTCTAACACAGTCTGGGCCTCACACCCCTCTAACACAGTCTGGACCTCACTCCCCCCTAACACAGTCTGGTCCTCACTCCCCTGTTAACAGTCTGGACCTCACTCCCCTCTAACACTGTCTGGACCACACTCCCCCCTAACACAGTCTGGACCTCACTCCCCTCTTACACAGTCTGGACCTCACTCCCCTCTTACACAGTCTGGACCTCACTCCGCTCTAACACAGTCTGGACCTCACTCCCCTCTAACACAGTCTGGACCTCACTCCACCCTAAAACAGTCTGGGCCTCACTCGCCTGTTAACACAGTCTGGGCCTCACTCCCCCTAACACAGTCTGGGCTTCACTCCCCCTCTAACACAGACTGAGCCTCACTCCCCATCTAACACAGCCTGGGCCTCACTCCCCCTTAACAAAGTCTGCGCCTCATTCCCCTTAACACAGCCTGGGCCTCACTCCCACGTTAACACATTCTGGGCCTCACTCCCCCTCTAACACAGCCTGGGCCTCACTCCACCGTTAACACAGTCTGGGCCTCATTCCCCTCTAACACAGCCTGGGCCTCACTCCCCCTCTAACCAGCCTGCGTCTCACTTCCCCTCTAACACAGTAAGGGCCTCACTGCCCCCTAAAAAAGTCTGGGCCTCACTCCCCCTCTTACACAGTCAGGGCCTCACTCCCCCCTAATACAGTCTGGGCCTCACTCCCCATCTAACACATTTAGGCCCTCTCTACCCCTCTAACACAGTCAGGGCCTCACTACCCCCTAACACAGTCTGGGCCTCACTCCCCCCAACACAGTCTGGGCCTCACTCGCCTGTTAACACAGTCTGGGGCTCACTCCCCCTAACACAGTCTGGGCCTCACTACCCCTCTAACACAGTCTGAGCCTCACTCCCCCTCTAACACAGTCTGGGCCTCACTTCCCCCCTAACACAGTCAGGGCCTCACTCCCCCCTAACACAGTCTGGGGCCTCACTCCCCCCTAACACAGTCAGGGCCTCACCCCCCCCTTACACAGTCTGGGCCTCACTCGCCTGTTAACACAGTCTGGGGCCTCACTCCCCCCTAACACAGTCTGGGCCTCACTCCCCCTCTAACACAGTCAGGGCCTGACTACCCCCTAACACAGTCTGGACCTCACTCCCCCCAACACAGTCTGGGCCTCACTCGCCTGTTAACACAGTCTGGGACTCACTCCCCCTAACACAGTCAGGGCCTCACTCCCCCTCTAACACAGTCTGAGCCTCACTCCCCCCCTAACACAGTCTGGGCCTCACTCCCCCCTAACACAGTCTGGGCTTCACTCCCCCTCTTACACAGTCTGAGCCTCACTCCCCCTCTAACACAGTCTGGGCCTCACCCCCCCCTAACACAGTCTGGGCCTCACTCGCCTGTTAACACAGTCTGGGCCTCACTCCCCCTAACACAGTCTGGGCTTCACTCCCCCTCTAACACAGACTGAGCCTCACTCCCCATCTAACACAGCCTGGGCCTCACTCCCCCTCTAACAAAGTCTGCGTCTCATTCCCCTCTAACACAGCCTGGGCCTCACTCCCACGTTAACACATTCTGGGCCTCACTCCCCCTCTAACACAGCCTGGGCCTCACTCCACCGTTAACACAGTCTGGGCCTCATTCCCCTCTAACACAGCCTGGGCCTCACTCCCCCTCTAACCAGCCTGCGTCTCACTTCCCCTCTAACACAGTAAGGGCCTCACTGCCCCCTAAAAAAGTCTGGGCCTCACTCCCCCTCTTACACAGTCAGGGCCTCACTCCCCCCTAATACAGTCTGGGCCTCACTCCCCATCTAACACATTTAGGCCCTCTCTACCCCTCTAACACAGTCAGGGCCTGACTACCCCCTAACACAGTCTGGGCCTCACTCCCCCCAACACAGTCTGGGCCTCACTCGCCTGTTAACACAGTCTGGGGCTCACTCCCCCTAACACAGTCTGGGCTTCACTCCCCCTCTAACACAGTCTGAGCCTCACTCCCCCTCTAACACAGTCTGGGCCTCACTTCCCCCCTAACACAGTCAGGGCCTCACTCCCCCCTAACACAGTCTGGGGCCTCACTCCCCCCTAACACAGTCTGGGCTTCACTCTCCCTCTTACACAGTCTGAGCCTCACTCCCCCTTAACACAGTCTGGGCCTCACTTCCCCTCTAACACAGTCAGTGCCTCACTGCCCCGTAACACAAACTGGGCCTCACTCCCACATTAACACAGTCTGGGCCTCACTCCCCCTCTAACACAGCCTGCGTCTCACTTCCCCTCTAACACAGTCAGTGCCTCACTCCCCCGTTAACACAGTCTGGGCCTCACTCCCCCTCTAACCCAAGTTGGGCCGCACTCCCCATCTAACACAGCCTGGGCCTCAATCACCCTCTAACACAGCCTGGGCCTCACTCCCCCTCTAACACAGCCTGCGTCTCACTCCCCCCCTAACACAGAATGGGCCTCTCACCCCCTCTGACACATTTAGGCCCTCACTACCCCTCTAACACAGTCAGGGCCTGACTACCCCCTAACACAGTCTGGGCCTCACTC
This sequence comes from Isurus oxyrinchus, assembly GCA_026770705.1. Taxonomy (NCBI): domain Eukaryota; kingdom Metazoa; phylum Chordata; class Chondrichthyes; order Lamniformes; family Lamnidae; genus Isurus; species Isurus oxyrinchus. The sequence continues at coordinate 228,740 of JANJGN010000753.1, read as the reverse complement.
CCCCCAACACAGTCTGGGCCTCACTCGCCTTTTAACACAGTCTGGGCCTCACTCCCTCTAACACAGTCTGGGCCTCATTCCCCCCTAACACAGGCTGGGGCCTCACTCCCCTCTAACACATTCTGGGCTTCACTCCCCCTCTAACACAGTCTGAGCCTCACTCCCCCTCTAACACAGTATGTGCCTCACTCCCCCCAACACAGTCTGGGCCTCACTCGCCTGTTAACACAGTCTGGTCCTCACTCCCCCTAACACAGTCTGGGATTCACTCCCCCTCTAACACAGTCTGAGCCTCACTCCCCATCTAACACAGCCTGGGCCTCACTCACCCTCTAACACAGTCTGGGCCTCACTCCCCCTCTAACAAAGTCTGCGCCTCATTCCCCTCTAACACAGCCTGGGCCTCACTCCCACGTTAACACATTCTGGGCCTCACTCCCCCTCTAACACAGCCTGGGCCTCACTCCCCCTCTAACACAGTCTGGGCCTCACTCCCCCGTTAACACAGTCAGTGCCTCACTGCCCCGTAACACAGCCTGGGCCTCACTCCACCGTTAACACAGTCTGGGCCTCAATCCCCCTCTAACACAGTCTGGGCCTCACTCCCCCTTTAACCAGCCTGCGTCTCACTTCCCCTCTAACACAGTCAGGGCCTCACTGCCCACTAAAAGAGTCTGGGCATCACTCCTCCTATAACACAGTCAGGGCCTCACTCCCTCTAACACATTTAGGCCCTCACTACCCCTCTAACACAGTCAGGGCCTGACTACCCCCTTACACAGTCTGGGCCTCACTCCCCCCAACACAGTCTGGGCCTCACTCGCCTGTTAAAACAGTCTGGGCCTCACTCCCTCTAACACAGTCTGGGCCTCATTCCCCCCTAACACAGTTTGGGGCCTCACTCCCCTCTAACACATTCTGGGCTTCACTCACCCTCTAACACAGTCTGAGCCTCACTCCCCCTCTAACACAGTCTGGGCCTCACTCCCCCCTAACACAGTCAGGGCCTCACTCCCTCTAACACAGTCTGGGGCCTCACTCCCCCTGTAACACAGTCTGGGCCTCACTCCCATGTAAACACAGTCTGGAACTCACTCCCCTCTAACACAGTCTGGGCCTCACACCCCCTAACACAGACTAGGCCTCACTCCCCCTCTAAAACAGTCTGGAACTCACTCCCCTCTAACACAGTCTGGGCCTCACTCCCCTCTCACACAGTCTGGACCTCACTCGCCCCTAATACAGTCTGGTCCTCACTCCCCTGTTAACACAGCCTGGAACTCACTCCCCTCTAACACAGACTAGGCCTCACACCCGCTCTAACACAGTCTGGACCTCACTCCCCCCTAACACAGTCTGGGCCTCACTCCCTCTCTAACACAGTCTGGACCTCACTCCCCTCTAACACAGTCTGGACCTCACTCCCCTCTAACACAGTCTGGACCTCACTCCACCCTAAAGCAGTCTGGGCTTCACTCCCCTGTTAACACAGTCTGGGCCTCAGTCTCCCGTTAACACAGTCTGGGCCTCACTCACCCTCTAACACAGTCTGGGCCTCACTTCCCCTGTAACACACTTGGGCCTCAATCCCCTGTTAACACAGCCTGCATCTCACTCCCCCGTTAACACAGTCTGGGCCTAAGTCCCCCTCGAACACAAGCTGGGCCGCACTCCCCATCTAACACAGCCTGGGCCTCACTCACCCTCTAACACAGTCTTGGCCTCACTCCCCCTGTAACAAAGTCTGCGCCTCATTCCCCTCTAACACAGCCTGGGCCTCACTCCCACATTAACACATTCTGGGCCTCACTCCCCCTCTAACACAGCCTGGGCCTCACTCCACCGTTAACACAGTCTGGGCCTCACTCCCCCTCTAACACAGCCTAGGCCTCACTCCCCCTCTAACCAGCCTGCGTCTCACTTCCCCTCTAACACAGTCAGGGCTGCACTGCCCCCTAACAGAGTCTGGGCCTCACTCCCCCTTTAACACAGTAATGGCCTCACTCCCCCCTAACACAGTCTGGGCCTCACACCCCCTCTAACATATTTAGGCCCTCACTACCCCCTAACACAGTCTGGGCCTCACTCCCCCCAACACTGTCTCGGCCACACTCGCCTGTTAACACAGTCTGGGCCTCACTCCCCCTACCACAGTCTGGGCCTCATTCCCCCCTAACACAGACAAGGCCTCGCTCCCCCTCTAACACAGTCTGGGCCTCACACCCCTCTAACACAGTCTGGACCTCACTCCCCCCTAACACAGTCTGGTCCTCACTCCCCTGTTAACAGTCTGGACCTCACTCCCCTCTAACACTGTCTGGACCACACTCCCCCCTAACACAGTCTGGACCTCACTCCCCTCTTACACAGTCTGGACCTCACTCCCCTCTTACACAGTCTGGACCTCACTCCGCTCTAACACAGTCTGGACCTCACTCCCCTCTAACACAGTCTGGACCTCACTCCACCCTAAAACAGTCTGGGCCTCACTCCCCTGTTAACACAGTCTGGTCCTCACTCCCCTGTTAACACAGTCTGGGCCTCACTCCCCCGTTAACACAGTCTGGGCCTCACTTCTACTCACTCCTCTCACACAGTCTGGACCTCACTCGCCCCTAACACAGTCTGGTCCTCACTCCCCTGTTAACACAGTCTGGGCCTCACTCCCCCTCTAACACAGTCTGGGCCTCACTCCCATGTTAACACAGTCTGGACCTCACTCCCCTCTAACACAGACTAGGCCTCACACCCCCTCTAACACTGTCTGGACCTCATCCCCTCTAACAAAGCCTGGCCTCACTCCCCTCTAACACAGTCTGGACCTCACTCCCCCCTAAAACAGTCTGGGCCTCACTCCCCCTCTAACACATTAAGGCCCTCACTACCCCTCTAACACAGTCAGGGCCTGACTACCCCCTAACACAGTCTGGGCCTCACTCCCCCCAACACAGTCTGGGCCTCACTCCCCTGTTAACACAGTCTGGGCCTCAATCCCCCTAACACAGTCTGGGCCTCATTCCCCCCTAACACAGCCTGGGGCCTCACTCCCTTCTAACACATGCTGGGCTTCACTCCCCCTCTAACACAGTCTGAGCCTCACTCCCCCTCTAACACAGTCTGGGCCTCACTCCCCCCTAATACAGTCTGGGGCCTCACTCCCCCTGTAACACAGTCTGGGGCCTCACTCCCCCTCTAACACAGTCTGGGCCTCACTCCCCCTCTAACACAGACTAGGCCTCACTCCCCCTCTAGAACAGTCTGGAACTCACTCCCCTCTAACACAGTCTGGGCCTCACTCGCCCCTAACACAGTCTGGTCCTCACTCCCCTGTTAACACAGTCTGGGCCTCACTCCCCCTCTAACACAGTCTGGGCCTCACTCCCATGTTAACACAGTCTGGACTTCACTCCCCTCTAACACTGTCTGGACCTCATCCCCTCTAACAAAGCCTGGCCTCACTCCCCTCTAACACAGTCTGGAGCTCACTCCCCCCTAACACAGTCTGGGCCTCACTCCCCCTCAAACACTGTCTGGACCTCATCCCCTCTAACAAAAACAGGCCTCACTCCCCTCTAACAGAGTCTGGACCTCACTCACCTCTAACACAGTCTGGACCTCACTGCACCCTAAAACAGTCTGGGCCTCACTCCCCTGTTAACACAGTCTGGGCCTCACTCCCCTGTTAACACAGTCTGGGCCTCACTCTCCCGTTAACACAGTCTGGGCCTCACTCCCCTTATAACACAGTCTATGCCTCACTTCCCCTGTAACACACTCTGGGCCTCAATCCCCTGTTAACACAGCCTGCGTCTCACACCCCCTCTAACACAGTCAGGGCCTCACTACCCCCTAACACAGTCTGGGCCTCATTCCCCCCTAACACAGGCTGGGGCCTCACTCCCCTCTAACACATTCTGGGCTTCACTCCCCCTCTAACACAGTCTGAGCCTTTCTCCCCCTCTAACACAGTCTGGGCCTCACTACCCCCTAACACAGTCTGGGGCCTCACTCCCCCTGTAACACAGTCTGGGCCTCACTCCCCCCTAACACAATCAGGGCCTCACTCCCCCCTAACACAATCTGGGGCCTCACTCCCCCTGTAACACAGTCTGGGCCTCACTCGTATGTTAACACAGTCTGGAACTCACGCCCCTCTAACACAGTCTGGGGCTCACTCCCCCTCTAACACAGACTAGGCCTCACTCCCCCTCTAACACAGTCTGGGCCTCACTCCCCTCTCACACAGTCTGGACCTCACTCGCCCCTAACACAGTCTGGTCCTCACTCCCCTGTTAACACACTCTGGACCTCACTCCCCTCTAACACAGTCAGTGCCTCACTGCCCCGTAACACAGACTGGGCCTCACTCCCCCGTTAACACAGTCTGGGCCTCACTCCCCCTCTAACACAAGCTGGGCCGCGCTCCCCATCTAACACAGCCTGGGCCTCACTCACCCTCTAACACAGTCTGGGCCTCACTGCCCCTCTAACAAAGTCTGCGCCTCATTCCCCTCTAACACAGCCTGGGCCTCACTCCCACGTTAACACATTCTGGGCCTCACTCCCCCTCTAACTCAGCCTGGGCCTCATTCCACCGTTAACACAGTCTGGGCCTCACTCCCCCTCTAACACAGCCTGGGCCTCATTCCCCCATAAGCAGCCTGCGTCTCACTTCCCCTCTAACACAGTCAGGGCCTCACTGCCCCCTAAAAGAGTCTGGGCCTCACTCCCCCTTTAACACAGTCATGGCCTCACTCCCCCCTAACACAGTCTGGGCCTCACACCCCCTCTAACACATTTAGGCCCTCACTACCCCTCCAACACAGTCAGTGCCTGACTACCCCCTAACACAGTCTGGGCCTCACTCCCCCCAACACAGTCTGGGCCTCACTCCCCTCTAACACAGTCTGGACGTCACTCACCCTTAACACAGTCTGGTCCTCACTCCCCTCTAACACAGACTAGGCCTCACACCCCCTCTAACACTGTCTGGACCTCATCCCCTCTAACAAAGCCTGGTCTCACTCCCCCCTAACACAGTCTGGGCCTCACTCCCCTCTAACACAGTCTGGACCTCACTCCCCTCTAACACAGTCAGGACCTCACTCCCCTCTAACACAGTCTGGACCTCACTCCACCCTAAAACAGTCTGGGCCTCACTCCCTTGTTAACACAGTCTGGGCTTCACTCCCCCGTTAACACAGTCTGGGCCTCACTCCTACTCAAATTTCTCACACAGTCTGGACCTCACTCGCCCCTAACACAGTCTGGTCCTCACTCCCCTGTTAACACAGTCTGGGCCTCACTCCCCCTCTAACACAGTCTGCGCCTCACTGCCATGTTAACACAGTGTGGACCTCACTCCCCTCTAACACAGACTAGGCCTCACACCCCCTCTAACACGTTCTGGACCTCATTCCCTCTAACAAAGCCAGGCCTCACTCCCCTCTAACACAGTCTGGACCTCACTCCGCCCTAACACAGTCTGGGCCTCACACCCCCTCTAACACATTAAGGCCCTCACTACCCCTCTAACACAGTCAGGGCCTGACTACCCCCTAACACAGTCTGGGCCTCACTCCCCCCAACACAGTCTGGGCCTCACTCGCCTGTTAACACAGTCTGGGCCTCACTCCCCCTAACACAGTCTGGGCCTCATTCCCACCTAAAACACGCTGGGGCCTCACTCCCCTCTAACACATTCTGGGCTTCGCTCCCCCTCTAACACAGTCTGAGCCTCACTCACCCTCTAACACAGTCTGGGCCTCACTCCCCCCTAACACAGTCAGGGCCTCATTTCCCCCTAACACAGTCTGGGGCCTCACTCCCCCTGTAACACAGTCTGGGACTGACTCCCATGTTAACACAGCCTGGAACTCACTCCCCTCTAACACAGTCAGGGCCTGACTACCCCCTAACACAGTCTGGGCCTCACTCCCCCCAACACAGTCTGGGCCTCACTCCCCTCTAACACAGTCTGGTCCTCACTCCCCTGTTAACAGTCTGGACCTCACTCCCATCTAACACTGTCTGGGCCTCACTCCCATGTTAACACAGTCTGGACCTCACTCCCCTCTAACACAGACTAGGCCTCACACCCCCTCTAACACTGTCTGGACCTCATCCCCTCTAACAAAGCCTGGCTTCACTCTTCTCTAACACAGTCTGGACCTCACTCCCCCCTAACACAGTCTGGACCTCACTCCCCTCTAACACAGTCAGGACCTCACTCCCCTCTAACACAGTCTGGACCTCACTCCACCCTAAAACAGTCTGGGCCTCACTCCCTTGTTAACACAGTCTGGGCCTCACTCCCCTGTTAACACAGTCTGGGCCTCACTCCCCTGTTAACACAGTCTGGGCCTCACTCCTACTCAAACCTCTCACACAGTCTGGACCTCACTCGCCCCTAACACAGTCTGGGCCTCACTCCCCTGTTAACACAGTCTGGGCCTCACTCCTACTCAAACCTCTCACACAGTCTGGACCTCACTCGCCCCTAACACAGTCTGGACCTCATCCCCTCTAACAAAGCCTGGCCTCACTCCCCCTCTAACACAGTCTGGACCTCACTCCCCCCTAACACAGTCTGGGCCTCACACCCCCTCTAAAACATTAAGGCCCTCACTACCGCTCTAACACAGTCAGGGCCTGACTACCCCCTAACACAGTCTGGGCCTCACTCCCCCTAACACAGTCTGGGCCTCATTCCCACCTAACACACGCTGGGGCCTCACTCCCCTCTAACACATTCTGGGCTTCACTCCCCCTCTAACACAGTCTGAGCATCACTCCCCCTCTAACACAGTCTGGGCCTCACTCCCCCCTAACACAGTCAGGGCCTCACTCCCCCCTAACACAGTCTGGGCCTCACTCCCATGTTAACACAGTCTGGAACTCACTCCCCTCTAACACAGACTGGGCCTCACTCCCCCTCTAACACAGACTAGGCCTCACTCCCCCTCTAAAACAGTCTGGAACTCACTCCCATCTAACACAGTCTGGGCCTCACTCCCCTCTCACACAGTCTGGACCTCACTCGCCCCTAACACAGTCTGGGCCTCACTCCCATGTTAACACAGTCTGGACCTCACTCCCCTCTAACACAGACTAGGCCTCACACCCCCTCTAACACTGTCTGGACCTCATCCCCTCTAACAAAGCCTGGCCTCACTCCCCTCTAACACAGTCTGGACCTCACTCCTCCCTAACACAGTCTGGGCCTCACTCCCCCTCTAACAGTGTCTGGACCTCATCCCCTCTAACAAAGACTGGCCTCACTCCCCTCTAACACAGTCTGGACCTCACTCCGCTCTAACACAGTCTGGACCTCACTCCACCCTTAAACATTTCCGGGCCTCACTCCCCTGTTAACACAGTCTGGGCCTCACTCTCCCGTTAACACAGTCTGGGCCTCACTTCCCCTGTAACACACTCTGGGCCTCACTCCCCCTCTAACAGTGTCTGGACCTCATCCCCTCTAACAAAGACTGGCCTCACTCCCCTCTAACACAGTCTGGACCTCACTCCGCTCTAACACAGTCTGGACCTCACTCCACCCTTAAACAGTCTGGGCCTCACTCCCTTGTTAACACAGTCTGGGCCTCACTCTCCCGTTAACACAGTCTGGGCCTCACTTCCCCTGTAACACACTCTGGGCCTCAATCCCCTGTTAACACAGCCTGCGTCTCACTCCCCCTCTAACACAGTCAGGGCCTCACTACCCTCTAACACAGTCTGGGCCTCATTCACACCTAACACAGGCTGGGGCCTCACTCCCCCTCTAACACATTCTGGGCTTCACTCCCCCTCTAACACAGTCTGAGCCTCACTCCCCCTCTAAAACAGTCTGCGCCTCACTTCCCCCTAATACAATCAGGGCCTCACTCCCCCCTAACACAGTCTGGGCCTCACTCCCATGTTAACACAGTCTGGTACTCACTCCCCTCTAACACAGTCTGGGCCTCACTCCCCCTCTAACACAGACTAGGCCTCACACCCCCTCTAAAACAGTCTGGAACTCACTCCCCTCTAACACAGTCTGGGCCTCAATCCCATCTCACACAGTCTGGACCTCACTCGCCCCTAACACAGTCTGGTCCTCACTCCCCTGTTAACACAGTCTGGGCCTCACTCCCATGTTAACACAGTCTGGACCTCACTCCCCTCTAACACAGACTAGGCCTCACACCCCCTCTAACACTGTCTGGACCTCATCCCCTCTAACAAAGCCTGACCTCACTCCCCTCTAACACAGTCTGGACCTCACTCCCCCCTAACACAGTCTGGGCCTCACTCCCCCTCTAACACTGTCTGGACCTCATCCCCTCTAACAAAGACTGGCCTCACTCCCCTCTAACACAGTCTGGACCTCACTCCACCCTAAAACAGTCTGGGCCTCACTCCCCTGTTAACACAGTCTGGGCATCAGTCCCCTGTTAACACAGTCTGGGCCTCACTCTCCCGTTAACACAGTCTGGGCCTCACTCCCCCTCTAACACAGTCTAGGCCTCACTTCCCCTGTAACACACTCTGTGCCTCAATCCCCTTTTAACACAGCCTGCGTCTCACTCCCCCTCTAACACAGTCAGGGCCTCACTGCCCCCTAACACAGTCTGGGCCTCATTCCCACCTAACACATTCTGGGCTTCACTCCCCCTCTAACACAGTCTGAGCCTCACTCCCCCTCTAACACAGTCTGGGCCTCACTCCCCCCGAACACAGTCTGGGCCTCACTCCCCCCTAACACAGTCTGGGGCCTCACTCCCCCTGTAACACAGTCTGGGACTGACTCCCATGTTAACACAATCTGGATCTCACTCCCCTCTAACACAGTCTGGGCCTGACTACCCCTCTAACACAGTCTGGGCCTCACTCCCCTCTAACACAGTCTGGACCTCAATCGCCCTTAACACAGTCTGGTCCTCACTCCCCTGTTAACAGTCTGGACCTCACTCCCATCTAACACAGTCTGGTCCTCAGTCCCATGTTAACACAGACTGGACCTCACTCCCCTCTAACACAGACTAGGCCTCACACCCCCTCTAACACTGTCTGGACCTCATCCCCTCTAACAAAGCCTGGCCTCACTCCCCTCTAACACAGTCTGGACCTCACTCCCCCCTAACACAGTCTGGGCCTCACTCCCCTCTAACACAGTCTGGACCTCACGCCCCTCTAACACAGTCAGTACCTCACTCCCCTCTAACACAGTCTGGACCTCACTCCACCCTAAAACAGTCTGGGCCTCACTCCCTTGTTAACACAGTCTGGGCCTCACTCCCCTGTTAACACAGTCTGGGCCTCACTCCCCTGTTAACACAGTCTGGACCTCATCCCCTCTAACACAGTCTGGGCCTCACTCCCCTCTAACACAGTCTGGACCTCACTCCCCCCTAACACAGTCTGGGCCTCACACCCCCTCTAACACATTAAGGCACTCACTACCCCTCTAACACAGTCAGGGCCTGACTACCCCCTAACACAGTCTGGGCCTCACTCGCCTGTTAACACAGTCTGGGCCTCACTCCCCCTAACACAGTCTGGGCCTCATTCCCACCTAACACACGCTGGGGCCTCACTCCCCTCTAACACATTCTGGGCATCACTCCCCCTCTAACACAGTCTGAGCCTCACTCCCCCTCTAACAAAGTCTGGGCCTCACTCCCCCCTAACACAGTCTGGGCCTCACTCCCCCCTAACACAGTCAGGGCCTCACTCCCCCCTAACACAGTCTGGGGCCTCACTCCCCCTGTTAACACAGTCTGGGCCTCACTCCCATGTTAACACAGTCTGGAACTCACTCCCCTCTAACACAGTCCGAGCCTCACTCCCCTCTCACACAGTCTGGACCTCACTCGCCCCTTACACAGTCTGGGCCTCACTCCCATGTTAACACAGTCTGGACCTCACTCCCCTCTAACACAGACTAGGCCTCACACCCTCTCTAACACTTTCTGGACCTCATCCCCTCTAACAAAGCCTGGCCTCACTCCCCTCTAACACGGTCTGGACCTCACTCCCCCCTAACACATTCTGGGCCTCACTCCCCTCTAACACAGTCTGGACCTCACTCCACCCTAAAACAGTCTGGGCCTCACTCCCCCTCTAACACAGTCTGGACCTCACTCCACCCTAAAACAGTCTGAGACTCACTCCCCTGTTAACACAGTCTGGGCCTCACTCTCCCGTTAACACAGTCTGGGCCTCACTCCCCCTCTAACACAGTCTGGGCCTCACTTCCCCTGTAACACACCCTGGGCCTCAATCCCCTGTTAACACAGCCTGCGTCTCACTCCCCCTCTAACACAGTCAGGGCCTCACTACCCCCTAACACAGTCTGGGCCTCATTGCCACCTAACACAGGCTGGGGCCTCACTCCCCTCTAACACATTCTGGGCTTCACTCTCCCTCTAACACAGTCTGAGCCTCACTCCCCCCTAACACAGTCTGGGGCCTCATTCCCCCTGTAACACAGTCTGGGCCTCACTCCCATGTTAACACTGTCTGGTCCTCACTCCCCTGTTAACAGTCTGGACCTCACTCCCATCTAACACATTCTGGGCCTCACTCCCATGTTAACACAGTCTGGACCTCACTCCCCTCTAACACAGACTAGGCCTCACACCCCCTCTAACACGTTCTGGACCTCATTCCCTCTAACAAAGCCAGGCCTCACACGCCCTCTAACACTGTCTGGACCTCATCCCCTCTAACAAAGCCTGGCCTCACTCCCCTCTAACACATTCTGGGCTTCACTCCCCCTCTAACACAGTCTGAGCCTCACTCCCCCTCTAACACAGTCTGGGCCTCACTCCCCCCTAACACAGTCTGGGGCCTCACTCCCCCTGTAACACACTCTGGGACTGACTCCCATGTTAACACAATCTGGATCTCACTCCCCTCTCACACAGTCTGGGCCTGAATACCCCCTAACACAGTCTGGGCCTCACTCCCCCCAACACAGTCTGGGCCTCACTCCCCTCTAACACAGTCTGGACCTCACTCCCCTCTAACACAGTCAGGACCTCACTCCCCTCTAACACAGTCTGGACCTCACTCCACCCTAAAACAGTCTGGGCCTCACTCCCTTGTTAACACAGTCTGGGCCTCACTCCCCTGTTAACACAGTCTGGGCCTCACTCCCCCGTTAACTCAGTCTGGGCCTCACTCCCCCGTTAACACAGTCTGGGCCTCACTCCTACTCAAACCTCTCACACAGTCTAGACCTCACTCGCCCCTAACACAGTCTGGTCCTCACTCCCCTGTTAACACAGTCTGGGCCTCACTCCCCCTCTAACACAGTCTGGGCCTCACTGCCATGTTAACACAGTGTGGACCTCACTCCCCTCTAACACAGACTAGGCCTCACACCCCCTCTAACACGTTCTGGACCTCATTCCCTCTAACAAAGCCAGGCCTCACTCCCCTCTAACACAGTCTGGACCTCACTCCCCCCTAACACAGTCTGGGCCTCACACCCCCTCTAACACATTAAGGCCCTCACTACCCCTCTAACACAGTCAGGACCTGACTACCCCCTAACACAGTCTGGGCCTCACTCCCCCCAACACAGTCTGGGCCTCACTCGCCTGTTAACACAGTCTGGGCCTCACTCCCCCTAACACAGTCTGGGCCTCATTCCCACCTAACACACGCTGGGGCCTCACTCCCCTCTAACACATTCTGGGCTTCACTCCCCCTCTAACACAGTCTGAGCCTCACTCCCCCTCTAACACAGTCTGGGCCTCACTCCCCGCTAACACAGTCTGGGGCCTCACTCCCCCTGTAACACAGTCTGGGACTGACTCCCATGTTAACACAATCTGGAACTCACTCCCCTCTAACACAGTCTGGGCCTGACTACCCCCTAACACAGTCAGGGCCTCACTCCCCCCAACACAGTCTGGGCCTCACTCCCATCTAACACAGTCTGGGCCTCACTCCCATGTTAACACAGTCTGGACCTCACTCCCCTCTAACACAGACTAGGCCTCACACCCCCTCTAACACTGTCTGGACCTCATCCCCTCTAACAAAGCCTGGCTTCACTCCTCTCTAACACAGTCTGGACCTCACTCCCCCCTAACACAGTCTGGGCCTCACTCCCCTCGAACACAGTCTGGACCTCACTCCGCTCTAACACAGTCAGGACCTCACTCCCCTCTAACACAGTCTGGACCTCACTCCACCCTAAAACAGTCTGGGCCTCACTCCCTTGTTAACACAGTCTGGGCCTCACTCCCCTGTTAACACAGTCTGGGCCTCACTCCCCTGTTAACACAGTCTGGGCCTCACTCCTACTCAAACCTCTCACACAGTCTGGACCTCACTCGCCCCTAACACAGTCTGGTCCTCACTCCCCTGTTAACACAGTCTGGACCTCATCCCCTCTAACAAAGCCTGGACTCACTCCCCTCTAACACAGTCTGGACCTCACTCCCCCCTAACACAGTCGGGGCCTCACACCCCCTCTAACACATTAAGGCCCTCACTACCCTTCTAACACAGTCAGGGCCTGACTACCCCCTAACACAGTCTGGGCCTCACTCGCCTGTTAACACAGTCTGGGCCTCACTCCCCCTAACACAGTCTGGGCCTCATTCCCACCTAACACACGCTGGGGACTCACTCCCCTCTAACACATTCTGGGCTTCACTCCCCCTCTAACACAGTCTGAGCATCACTCCCCCTCTAACACAGTCTGGGCCTCACTCCCCCCTAACACAGTCAGGGCCTCACTCCCCCCTAACACAGTCTGGGCCTCACTCCCATGTTAACACAGTCTGGACCTCACTCCCCTCTAACACAGACTAGGCCTCACACCCCCTCTAACACTGTCTGGACCTCATCCCCTCTAACAAAGCCTGGCCTCACTCCCCTCTAACACAGTCTGGACCTCACTCCTCCCTAACACAGTCTGGGCCTCACTCCCCCTCTAACAGTGTCTGGACCTCATCCCCTCTAACAAAGACTGGCCTCACTCCCCTCTAACACAGTCTGGACCTCACTCCGCTCTAACACAGTCTGGACCTCACTCCACCCCTTAAACAGTCTGGGCCTCACTCCCCTGTTAACACAGTCTGGGCCTCACTCTCCCGTTAACACAGTCTGGGCCTCACTTCCCCTGTAACACATTCTGGGCCTCACTCCCCCTCTAACAGTGTCTGGACCTCATCCCCTCTAACAAAGACTGGCCTCACTCCCCTCTAACACAGTCTGGACCTCACTCCGCTCTAACACAGTCTGGACCTCACTCCACCCTTAAACAGTCTGGGCCTCACTCCCCTGTTAACACAGTCTGGGCCTCACTCTCCCGTTAACACAGTCTGGGCCTCACTTCCCCTGTAACACACTCTGGGCCTCAATCCCCTGTTAACACAGCCTGCGTCTCACTCCCCCTCTAACACAGTCAGGGCCTCACTACCCCCTAACACAGTCTGGGCCTCATTCCCACCTAACACAGGCTGGGGCCTCACTCCCCTCTAACACATTCTGGGCTTCACTCCCCCTCTAACACAGTCTGAGCCTCACTCCCCCTCTAAAACAGTCTGCGCCTCACTTCCCCCTAATACAATCAGGGCCTCACTCCCCTCTAACACAGTCTGGGCCTCACTCCCATGTTAACACAGTCTGGTACTCACTCCCCTCTAACACAGTCTGGGCCTCACTCCCCCTCTAACACAGACTAGGCCTCACACCCCCTCTAAAACAGTCTGGAACTCACTCCCCTCTAACACAGTCTGGGCCTCAATCCCATCTCACACAGTCTGGACCTCACTCGCCCCTAACACAGTCTGGTCCTCACTCCCCTGTTAACACAGTCTGGGCCTCACTCCCATGTTAACACAGTCTGGACCTCACTCCCCTCTAACACAGACTAGGCCTCACACCCCCTCTAACACTGTCTGGACCTCATCCCCTCTAACAAAGCCTGGCCTCACTCCCCTCTAACACAGTCTGGACCTCACTCCCCCCTAACACAGTCTGGGCCTCACTCCCCCTCTAACACTGTCTGGACCTCATCCCCTCTAACAAAGACTGGCCTCACTCCCCTCTAACACAGTCTGGACCTCACTCCCCTCTAACACAGTCTGGACCTCACTCCACCCTAAAACAGTCTGGGCCTCACTCCCCTGTTAACACAGTCTGGGCATCAGTCCCCTGTTAACACAGTCTGGGCCTCACTCTCCCGTTAACACAGTCTGGGCCTCACTCCCCCTCTAACACAGTCTAGGCCTCACTTCCCCTGTAACACACTCTGTGCCTCAATCCCCTTTTAACACAGCCTGCGTCTCACTCCCCCTCTAACACAGTCAGGGCCTCACTGCCCCCTAACACAGTCTGGGCCTCATTCCCACCTAACACATTCTGGGCTTCACTCCCCCTCTAACACAGTCTGAGCCTCACTCCCCCTCTAACACAGTCTGGGCCTCACTCCCCCTGAACACAGTCTGGGCCTCACTCCCCCCTAACACAGTCTGGGTCCTCACTCCCCCTGTAACACAGTCTGGGACTGACTCCCATGTTAACACAATCTGGATCTCACTCCCCCTCTAACACAGTCTGGGCCTGACTACCCCTCTAACACAGTCTGGGCCTCACTCCCCTCTAACACAGTCTGGACCTCAATCGCCCTTAACACAGTCTGGTCCTCACTCCCCTGTTAACAGTCTGGACCTCACTCCCATCTAACACAGTCTGGTCCTCAGTCCCATGTTAACACAGACTGGACCTCACTCCCCTCTAACACAGACTAGGCCTCACACCCCCTCTAACACTGTCTGGACCTCATCCCCTCTAACAAAGCCTGGCCTCACTCCCCTCTAACACAGTCTGGACCTCACTGCCCCCTAAAACAGTCTGGGCCTCACTCCCCTCTAACACAGTCTGGACCTCACGCCCCTCTAACACAGTCAGTACCTCACTCCCCTCTAACACAGTCTGGACCTCACTCCACCCCAAAACAGTCTGGGCCTCACTCCCTTGTTAACACAGTCTGGGCCTCACTCCCCTGTTAACACAGTCTGGGCCTCACTCCCCTGTTAACACAGTCTGGACCTCATCCCCTCTAACAAAGCCTGGCCTCACTCCCCTCTAACACAGTCTGGACCTCACTCCCCCCTAACACAGTCTGGGCCTCACACCCCCTCTAACACATTAAGGCACTCACTACCCCTCTAACACAGTCAGGGCCTGACTACCCCCTAACACAGTCTGGGCCTCACTCGCCTGTTAACACAGTCTGGGCCTCACTCCCCCTAACACAGTCTGGGCCTCATTCCCACCTAACACACGCTGGGGCCTCACTCCCCTCTAACACATTCTGGGCTTCACTCCCCCTCTAACACAGTCTGAGCCTCACTCCCCCTCTAACACAGTCTGGGCCTCACTCCCCCCTAACACAGTCAGGGCCTCACTCCCCCCTAACACAGTCTGGGGCCTCACTCCCCCTGTTAACACAGTCTGGGCCTCACTCCCCCCTAACACAGTCAGGGCCTCACTCCCCCCTAACACAGTCTGGGGCCTCACTCCCCCTGTTAACACAGTCTGGGCCTCACTCCCATGTTAACACAGTCTGGAACTCACTCCCCTCTAACACAGTCCGGGCCTCACTCCCCTCTCACACAGTCTGGACCTCACTCGCCCCTTACACAGTCTGGGCCTCACTCCCATGTTAACACAGTCTGGACCTCACTCCGCTCTAACACAGACTAGGCCTCACACCCCCTCTAACACTTTCTGGACCTCATCCCCTCTAACAAAGCCTGGCCTCACTCCCCTCTAACACAGTCTGGACCTCACTCCCCCCTAACACATTCTGGGCCTCACTCCCCTCTAACACAGTCTGGACCTCACTCCACCCTAAAACAGTCTGGGCCTCACTCCCCCTCTAACACAGTCTGGACCTCACTCCACCCTAAAACAGTCTGAGACTCACTCCCCTGTTAACACAGTCTGGGCCTCACTCTCCCGTTAACACAGTCTGGGCCTCACTCCCCCTCTAACACAGTCTGGGCCTCACTTCCCCTGTAACACACTCTGGGCCTCAATCCCCTGTTAACACAGCCTGCGTCTCACTCCCCCTCTAACACAGTCAGGGCCTCACTACCCCCTAACACAGTCTGGGCCTCATTGCCACCTAACACAGGCTGGGGCCTCACTCCCCTCTAACACATTCAGGGCTTCACTCCCCCTCTAACACAGTCTGAGCCTCACTCCCCCCTAACACAGTCTGGGCCTCACTCCCCTCTAACACAGTCTGGACCTCACTCCACCCTAAAACAGTCTGGGCATCAGTCCCCTGTTAACACAGTCTGGGCCTCACTCTCCCGTTAACACAGTCTGGGCCTCACTCCCCCTCTAACACAGTCTAGGCCTCACTCCCCCTCTAACACAGTCTGGGCCTCACTTCCCCTGTAACACACTCTGTGCCTCAATCCCCTTTTAACACAGCCTGCGTCTCACTCCCCCTCTAACACAGTCAGGGCCTCACTGCCCCCTAACACAGTCTGGGCCTCATTCCCACCTAACACATTCTGGGCTTCACTCCCCCTCTAACACAGTCTGAGCCTCACTCCCCCTCTAACACAGTCTGGGCCTCACTCCCCCCGAACACAGTCTGGGCCTCACTCCCCCCTAACACAGTCTGGGTCCTCACTCCCCCTGTAACACAGTCTGGGACTGACTCCCATGTTAACACAGTCTGGATCTCACTCCCCCTCTAACACAGTCTAGGCCTGACTACCCCTCTAACACAGTCTGGGCCTCACTCCCCTCTAACACAGTCTGGACCTCAATCGCCCTTAACACAGTCTGGTCCTCACTCCCCTGTTAACAGTCTGGACCTCACTCCCATCTAACACAGTCTGGTCCTCAGTCCCATGTTAACACAGACTGGACCTCACTCCCCTCTAACACAGACTAGGCCTCACACCCCCTCTAACACTGTCTGGACCTCATCCCCTCTAACAAAGCCTGGCCTCACTCCCCTCTAACACAGTCTGGACCTCACTGCCCCCTAAAACAGTCTGGGCCTCACTCCCCTCTAACACAGTCTGGACCTCACGCCCCTCTAACACAGTCAGTACCTCACTCCCCTCTAACACAGTCTGGACCTCACTCCACCCTAAAACAGTCTGGGCCTCACTCCCTTGTTAACACAGTCTGGGCCTCACTCCCCTGTTAACACAGTCTGGGCCTCACTCCCCTGTTAACACAGTCTGGACCTCATCCCCTCTAACAAAGCCTGGCCTCACTCCCCTCTAACACAGTCTGGACCTCACTCCCCCCTAACACAGTCTGGGCCTCACACCCCCTCTAACACATTAAGGCACTCACTACCCCTCTAACACAGTCAGGGCCTGACTACCCCCTAACACAGTCTGGGCCTCACTCGCCTGTTAACACAGTCTGGGCCTCACTCCCCCTAACACAGTCTGGGCCTCATTCCCACCTAACACACGCTGGGGCCTCACTCCCCTCTAACACATTCTGGGCTTCACTCCCCCTCTAACACAGTCTGGGCCTCACTCCCCCCTAACACAGTCAGGGCCTCACTCCCCCCTAACACAGTCTGGGGCCTCACTCCCCCTGTTAACACAGTCTGGGCCTCACTCCCCCCTAACACAGTCAGGGCCTCACTCCCCCCTAACACAGTCTGGGGCCTCACTCCCCCTGTTAACACAGTCTGGGCCTCACTCCCATGTTAACACAGTCTGGAACTCACTCCCCTCTAACACAGTCCGGGCCTCACTCCCCTCTCACACAGTCTGGACCTCACTCGCCCCTTACACAGTCTGGGCCTCACTCCCATGTTAACACAGTCTGGACCTCACTCCGCTCTAACACAGACTAGGCCTCACACCCTCTCTAACACTTTCTGGACCTCATCCCCTCTAACAAAGCCTGGCCTCACTCCCCTCTAACACAGTCTGGACCTCACTCCCCCCTAACACATTCTGGGCCTCACTCCCCTCTAACACAGTCTGGACCTCACTCCACCCTAAAACAGTCTGGGCCTCACTCCCCCTCTAACACAGTCTGGACCTCACTCCACCCTAAAACAGTCTGAGACTCACTCCCCTGTTAACACAGTCTGGGCCTCACTCTCCCGTTAACACAGTCTGGGCCTCACTCCCCCTCTAACACAGTCTGGGCCTCACTTCCCCTGTAACACACTCTGGGCCTCAATCCCCTGTTAACACAGCCTGCGTCTCACTCCCCCTCTAACACAGTCAGGGCCTCACTACCCCCTAACACAGTCTGGGCCTCATTGCCACCTAACACAGGCTGGGGCCTCACTCCCCTCTAACACATTCTGGGCTTCACTCCCCCTCTAACACAGTCTGAGCCTCACTCCCCCCTAACACAGTCTGGGGCCTCATTCCCCCTGTAACACAGTCTGGGCCTCACTCCCATGTTAACACAGTCTGGTCCTCACTCCCCTGTTAACAGTCTGGACCTCACTCCCATCTAACACATTCTGGGCCTCACTCCCATGTTAACACAGTCTGGACCTCACTCCCCTCTAACACAGACTAGGCCTCACACCCCCTCTAACACGTTCTGGACCTCATTCCCTCTAACAAAGCCAGGCCTCACACCCCCTCTAACACTGTCTGGACCTCATCCCCTCTAACAAAGCCTGGCCTCACTCCCCTCTAACACATTCTGGGCTTCACTCCCCCTCTAACACAGTCTGAGCCTCACTCCCCCTCTAACACAGTCTGGGCCTCACTCCCCCCTAACACAGTCAGGGCCTCATTCCCCCCTAACACAGTCTGGGGCCTCACTCCCCCTGTTAACACAGTCTGGGCCTCACTCCCCCCTAACACAGTCAGGGCCTCACTCCCCCCTAACACAGTCTGGGGCCTCACTCCCCCTGTTAACACAGTCTGGGCCTCACTCCCATGTTAACACAGTCTGGAACTCACTCCCCTCTTACACAGTCTGGGCCTCATTCCCCTCTCACACAGTCTGGACCTCACTCGCCCCTTACACAGTCTGGGCCTCACTCCCATGTTAACACAGTCTGGACCTCACTCCGCTCTAACACAGACTAGGCCTCACACCCCCTCTAACACTTTCTGGACCTCATCCCCTCTAACAAAGCCTGGCCTCACTCCCCTCTAACACAGTCTGGACCTCACTCCACCCTAAAACAGTCTGGGCCTCACTCCCCCTCTAACACAGTCTGGACCTCACTCCACCCTAAAACAGTCTGAGACTCACTCCCCTGTTAACACAGTCTGGGCCTCACTCTCCCGTTAACACAGTCTGGGCCTCACTCCCCCTCTAACACAGTCTGGGCCTCACTTCCCCTGTAACACACTCTGGGCCTCAATCCCCTGTTAACACAGCCTGCGTCTCACTCCCCCTCTAACACAGTCAGGGCCTCACTACCCCCTAACACAGTCTGGGCCTCATTGCCACCTAACACAGGCTGGGGCCTCACTCCCCTCTAACACATTCTGGGCTTCACTCCCCCTCTAACACAGTCTGAGCCTCACTCCCCCCCTAACACAGTCTGGGCCTCACTCCCCCCTAACACAGTCAGGGCCTCATTCCCCCCTAACACAGTCTGGGGCCTCACTCCCCCTGTTAACACAGTCTGGGCCTCACTCCCCCCTAACACAGTCAGGGCCTCACTCCCCCCTAACACAGTCTGGGGCCTCACTCCCCCTGTTAACACAGTCTGGGCCTCACTCCCATGTTAACACAGTCTGGAACTCACTCCCCTGTTACACAGTCTGGGCCTCACTCCCCTCTCACACAGTCTGGACCTCACTCGCCCCTTACACAGTCTGGGCCTCACTCCCATGTTAACACAGTCTGGACCTCACTCCGCTCTAACACAGACTAGGCCTCACACCCCCTCTAACACTTTCTGGACCTCATCCCCTCTAACAAAGCCTGGCCTCACTCCCCTCTAACACAGTCTGGACCTCACTCCACCCTAAAACAGTCTGGGCCTCACTCCCCCTCTAACACAGTCAGGGCCTCACTACCCCCTAACACAGTCTGGGCCTCATTGCCACCTAACACAGGCTGGGGCCTCACTCCCCTCTAACACATTCTGGGCTTCACTCCCCCTCTAACACAGTCTGAGCCTCACTCCCCCCTAACACAGTCTGGGGCCTCATTCCCCCTGTAACACAGTCTGGGCCTCACTCCCATGTTAACACAGTCTGGTCCTCACTCCCCTGTAAACAGTCTGGACCTCACTCCCATCTAACACATTCTGGGCCTCACTCCCATGTTAACACAGTCTGGACCTCACTCCCCTCTAACACAGACTAGGCCTCACACCCCCTCTAACACGTTCTGGACCTCATTCCCTCTAACAAAGCCAGGCCTCACACCCCCTCTAACACTGTCTGGACCTCATCCCCTCTAACAAAGCCTGGCCTCACTCCCCTCTAACACATTCTGGGCTTCACTCCCCCTCTAACACAGTCTGAGCCTCACTCCCCCTCTAACACAGTCTGGGCCTCACTCCCCCCTAACACAGTCTGGGGCCTCACTCCCCCTGTAACACAGTCTGGGACTGACTCCCATGTTAACACAATCTGGAACTCACTCCCCTCTCACACAGTCTGGGCCTGACTACCCCCTAACACAGTCTGGGCCTCACTCCCCCCAACACAGTCTGGGCCTCACTCCCCTCTAACACAGTCTGGACCTCACTCCCCTCTAACACAGTCAGGACCTCACTCCCCTCTAACACAGTCTGGACCTCACTCCACCCTAAAACAGTCTGGGCCTCACTCCCTTGTTAACACAGTCTGGGCCTCACTCCCCTGTTAACACAGTCTGGGCCTCACTCCCCCGTTAACACAGTCTGGGCCTCACTCCCCCGTTAACACAGTCTGGGCCTCACTCCTACTCAAACCTCTCACACAGTCTGGACCTCACTCGCCCCTAAGACAGTCTGGTCCTCACTCCCCTGTTAACACAGTCTGGGCCTCACTCCCCCTCTAACACAGTCTGGGCCTCACTGCCATGTTAACACAGTGTGGACCTCACTCCCCTCTAACACAGACTAGGCCTCACACCCCCTCTAACACGTTCTGGACCTCATTCCCTCTAACAAAGCCAGGCCTCACTCCCCTCTAACACAGTCTGGACCTCACTCCCCCCTAACACAGTCTGGGCCTCACACCCCCTCTAACACATTAAGGCCCTCACTACCCCTCTAACACAGTCAGGGCCTGACTACCCCCTAACACAGTCTGGGCCTCACTCCCCCCAACACAGTCTGGGCCTCACTCGCCTGTTAACACAGTCTGGGCCTCACTCCCCCTAACACAGTCTGGGCCTCATTCCCACCTAACACACACTGGGGCCTCACTCCCCTCTAACACATTCTGGGCTTCACTCCCCCTCTAACACAGTCTGAGCCTCACTCCCCCTCTAACACAGTCTGGGCCTCACTCCCCCCTAACACAGTCTGGGGCCTCACTCCCCCTGTAACACAGTCTGGGACTGACTCCCATGTTAACACAATCTGGAACTCACTCCCCTCTAACACAGTCTGGGCCTGACTACCCCCTAACACAGTCTGGGCCTCACTCCCCCCAACACAGTCTGGGCCTCACTCCCATCTAACACAGTCTGGGCCTCACTCCCATGTTAACACAGTCTGGACCTCACTCCCCTCTAACACAGACTAGGCCTCACACCCCCTCTAACACTGTCTGGACCTCATCCCCTCTAACAAAGCCTGGCTTCACTCCTCTCTAACACAGTCTGGACCTCACTCCCCCCTAACACAGTCTGGGCCTCACTCCCCTCGAACACAGTCTGGACCTCACTCCGCTCTAACACAGTCAGGACCTCACTCCCCTCTAACACAGTCTGGACCTCACTCCACCCTAAAACAGTCTGGGCCTCACTCCCTTGTTAACACAGTCTGGGCCTCACTCCCCTGTTAACACAGTCTGGGCCTCACTCCCCTGTTAACACAGTCTGGGCCTCACTCCTACTCAAACCTCTCACACAGTCTGGACCTCACTCGCCCCTAACACAGTCTGGTCCTCACTCCCCTGTTAACACAGTCTGGACCTCATCCCCTCTAACAAAGCCTGGCCTCACTCCCCTCTAACACAGTCTGGACCTCACTCCCCCCTAACACAGTCGGGGCCTCACACCCCCTCTAACACATTAAGGCCCTCACTACCCCTCTAACACAGTCAGGGCCTGACTACCCCCTAACACAGTCTGGGCCTCACTCGCCTGTTAACACAGTCTGGGCCTCACTCCCCCTAACACAGTCTGGGCCTCATTCCCACCTAACACACGCTGGGGACTCACTCCCCTCTAACACATTCTGGGCTTCACTCCCCCTCTAACACAGTCTGAGCATCACTCCCCCTCTAACACAGTCTGGGCCTCACTCCCCCCTAACACAGTCAGGGCCTCACTCCCCCCTAACACAGTCTGGGCCTCACTCCCATGTTAACACAGTCTGGACCTCACTCCCCTCTAACACAGACTAGGCCTCACACCCCCTCTAACACTGTCTGGACCTCATCCCCTCTAACAAAGCCTGGCCTCACTCCCCTCTAACACAGTCTGGACCTCACTCCGCTCTAACACATTCTGGACCTCACTCCACCCTTAAACAGTCTGGGCCTCACTCCCCCTCTTACACAGTCAGGGCCTCACTCCCCTCTAACACAGTCTGGACCTCACTCCTCCCTAACACAGTCTGGGCCTCACTCCCCCTCTAACAGTGTCTGGACCTCATCCCCTCTAACAAAGACTGGCCTCACTCCCCTCTAACACAGTCTGGACCTCACTCCGCTCTAACACAGTCTGGACCTCACTCCACCCTTAAACAGTCTGGGCCTCACTCCCCTGTTAACACAGTCTGGGCCTCACTCTCCCGTTAACACAGTCTGGGCCTCACTTCCCCTGTAACACACTCTGGGCCTCACTCCCCCTCTAACAGTGTCTGGACCTCATCCCCTCTAACAAAGACTGGCCTCACTCCCCTCTAACACAGTCTGGACCTCACTCCGCTCTAACACAGTCTGGACCTCACTCCACCCTTAAACAGTCTGGGCCTCACTCCCCTGTTAACACAGTCTGGGCCTCACTCTCCCGTTAACACAGTCTGGGCCTCACTTCCCCTGTAACACACTCTGGGCCTCAATCCCCTGTTAACACAGCCTGCGTCTCACTCCCCCTCTAACACAGTCAGGGCCTCACTACCCCCTAACACAGTCTGGGCCTCATTCCCACCTAACACAGGCTGGGGCCTCACTCCCCTCTAACACATTCTGGGCTTCACTCCCCCTCTAACACAGTCTGAGCCTCACTCCCCCTCTAAAACAGTCTGCGCCTCACTTCCCCCTAATACAATCAGGGCCTCACTCCCCCCTAACACAGTCTGGGCCTCACTCCCATGTTAACACAGTCTGGTACTCACTCCCCTCTAACACAGTCTGGGCCTCACTCCACCTCTAACACAGACTAGGCCTCACACCCCCTCTAAAACAGTCTGGAACTCACTCCCCTCTAACACAGTCTGGGCCTCAATCCCATCTCACACAGTCTGGACCTCACTCGCCCCTAACACAGTCTGGTCCTCACTCCCCTGTTAACACAGTCTGGGCCTCACTCCCATGTTAACACAGTCTGGACCTCACTCCCCTCTAACACAGACCAGGCCTCACACCCCCTCTAACACTGTCTGGACCTCATCCCCTCTAACAAAGCCTGGCCTCACTCCCCTCTAACACAGTCTGGACCTCACTCCCCCCTAACACAGTCTGGGCCTCACTCCCCCTCTAACACTGTCTGGACCTCATCCCCTCTAACAAAGACTGGCCTCACTCCCCTCTAACACAGTCTGGACCTCACTCCCCTCTAACACAGTCTGGACCTCACTCCACCCTAAAACAGTCTGGGCCTCACTCCCCTGTTAACACAGTCTGGGCATCAGTCCCCTGTTAACACAGTCTGGGCCTCACTCTCCCGTTAACACAGTCTGGGCCTCACTCCCCCTCTAACACAGTCTAGGCCTCACTTCCCCTGTAACACACTCTGTGCCTCAATCCCCTTTTAACACAGCCTGCGTCTCACTCCCCCTCTAACACAGTCAGGGCCTCACTGCCCCCTAACACAGTCTGGGCCTCATTCCCACCTAACACATTCTGGGCTTCACTCCCCCTCTAACACAGTCTGAGCCTCACTCCCCCTCTAACACAGTCTGGGCCTCACTCCCCCCGAACACAGTCTGGGCCTCACTCCCCCCTAACACAGTCTGGGGCCTCACTCCCCCTGTAACACAGTCTGGGACTGACTCCCATGTTAACACAATCTGGATCTCACTCCCCCTCTAACACAGTCTGGGCCTGACTACCCCTCTAACACAGTCTGGGCCTCACTCCCCTCTAACACAGTCTGGACCTCAATCGCCCTTAACACAGTCTGGTCCTCACTCCCCTGTTAACAGTCTGGACCTCACTCCCATCTAACACAGTCTGGTCCTCAGTCCCATGTTAACACAGACTGGACCTCACTCCCCTCTAACACAGACTAGGCCTCACACCCCCTCTAACACTGTCTGGACCTCATCCCCTCTAACAAAGCCTGGCCTCACTCCCCTCTAACACAGTCTGGACCTCACTCCCCCCTAACACAGTCTGGGCCTCACTCCCCTCTAACACAGTCTGGACCTCACGCCCCTCAAACACAGTCAGTACCTCACTCCCCTCTAACACAGTCTGGACCTCACTCCACCCTAAAACAGTCTGGGCCTCACTCCCTTGTTAACACAGTCTGGGCCTCACTCCCCTGTTAACACAGTCTGGGCCTCACTCCCCCTCTAACACAGTCTGGGCCTCACTCCCCTGTTTACACAGTCTGGTCCTCACTCCCCTGTTAACACAGTCTGGACCTCATCCCCTCTAACAAAGCCTGGCCTCACTCCCCTCTAACACAGTCTGGACCTCACTCCCCCCTAACACAGTCTGGGCCTCACACCCCCTCTAACACATTAAGGCACTCACTACCCCTCTTACACAGTCAGGGCCTGACTACCCCCTAACACAGTCTGGGCCTCACTCGCCTGTTAACACAGTCTGGGCCTCACTCCCCCTAACACAGTCTGGGCCTCATTCCCACCTAACGCACGCTGGGGCCTCACTCCCCTCTAACACATTCTGGGCTTCACTCCCCCTCTAACACAGTATGAGCCTCACTCCCCCTCTAACACAGTCTGGGCCTCACTCCCCCCTAACACAGTCAGGGCCTCACTCCCCCCTAACACAGTCTGGGGCCTCACTCCCCCTGTAACACAGTCTGGGCCTCACTCCCCCCTAACACAGTCAGGGCCTCACTCCCCCCTAACACAGTCTGGGGCCTCACTCCCCCTGTTAACACAGTCTGGGCCTCACTCCCATGTTAACACAGTCTGGAACTCACTCCCCTCTAACACAGTCCGGGCCTCACTCCCCTCTCACACAGTCTGGACCTCACTCGCCCCTTACACAGTCTGGGCCTCACTCCCATGTTAACACAGTCTGGACCTCACTCCGCTCTAACACAGACTAGGCCTCACACCCCCTCTAACACTTTCTGGACCTCATCCCCTCTAACAAAGCCTGGCCTCACTCCCCTCTAACACAGTCTGGACCTCACTCCCCCCTAACACATTCTGGGCCTCACTCCCCTCTAACACAGTCTGGACCTCACACCACCCTAAAACAGTCTGGGCCTCACTCCCCCTCTAACACAGTCTGGACCTCACTCCCCCTCTAACACAGTCTGAGCCTCACTCCCCCCTAACACAGTCTGGGCCTCACTCCCCCTCTAACACAGTCTGGGCCTCACTTCCCCTGTAACACACTCTGGGCCTCAATCCCCTGTTAACACAGCCTGCGTCTCACTCCCCCTCTAACACAGTCAGGGCCTCACTGCCCCCTAACACAGTCTGGGCCTCATTGCCACCTAACACAGGCTGGGGCCTCACTCCCCTCTAACACATTCTGGGCTTCACTCCCCCTCTAACACAGTCTGAGCCTCACTCCCCCCTAACACAGTCTGGGGCCTCATTCCCCCTGTAACACAGTCTGGGCCTCACTCCCATGTTAACACTGTCTGGTCCTCACTCCCCTGTTAACAGTCTGGACCTCACTCCCATCTAACACATTCTGGGCCTCACTCCCATGTTAACATAGTCTGGACCTCACTCCCCTCTAACACAGACTAGGCCTCACACCCCCTCTAACACGTTCTGGACCTCATTCCCTCTAACAAAGCCAGGCCTCACACCCCCTCTAACACTCTCTGGACCTCATCCCCTCTAACAAAGCCTGGCCTCACTCCCCTCTAACACATTCTGGGCTTCACTCCCCCTCTAACACAGTCTGAGCCTCACTCCCCCTCTAACACAGTCTGGGCCTCACTCCCCCCTAACACAGTCTGGGGCCTCACTCCCCCTGTAACACAGTCTGGGACTGACTCCCATGTTAACACAATCTGGAACTCACTCCCCTCTCACACAGTCTGGGCCTCACTCCCATGTTAACACAGTCTGGACCTCACTCCCCTCTAACACAGACTAGGCCTCACACCCCCTCTAACACGTTCTGGACCTCATTCCCTCTAACAAAGCCAGGCCTCACACCCCCTCTAACACTGTCTGGACCTCATCCCCTCTAACAAAGCCTGGCCTCACTCCCCTCTAACACATTCTGGGCTTCACTCCCCCTCTAACACAGTCTGAGCCTCACTCCCCCTCTAACACAGTCTGGGCCTCACTCCCCCCTAACACAGTCTGGGGCCTCACTCCCCCTGTAACACAGTCTGGGACTGACTCCCATGTTAACACAATCTGGAACTCACTCCCCTCTAACACAGTCTGGGCCTGACTACCCCCTAACACAGTCTGGGCCTCACTCCCCCCAACACAGTCTGGGCCTCACTCCCATCTAACACAGTCTGGGCCTCACTCCCATGTTAACACAGTCTGGACCTCACTCCCCTCTAACACAGACTAGGCCTCACACCCCCTCTAACACTGTCTGGACCTCATCCCCTCTAACAAAGCCTGGCTTCACTCCTCTCTAACACAGTCTGGACCTCACTCCCCCCTAACACAGTCTGGGCCTCACTCCCCTCGAACACAGTCTGGACCTCACTCCGCTCTAACACAGTCAGGACCTCACTCCCCTCTAACACAGTCTGGACCTCACTCCACCCTAAAACAGTCTGGGCCTCACTCCCTTGTTAACACAGTCTGGGCCTCACTCCCCTGTTAACACAGTCTGGGCCTCACTCCCCTGTTAACACAGTCTGGGCCTCACTCCTACTCAAACCTCTCACACAGTCTGGACCTCACTTGCCCCTAACACAGTCTGGGCCTCACTCCCCTGTTAACACAGTCTGGACCTCATCCCCTCTAACAAAGCCTGGCCTCACTCCCCTCTAACACAGTCTGGACCTCACACCCCCCTAACACAGTCGGGGCCTCACACCCCCTCTAACACATTAAGGCCCTCACTACCCCTCTAACACAGTCAGGGCCTGACTACCCCCTAACACAGTCTGGGCCTCACTCGCCTGTTAACACAGTCTGGGCCTCACTCCCCCTAACACAGTCTGGGCCTCATTCCCACCTAACACACGCTGGGGACTCACTCCCCTCTAACACATTCTGGGCTTCACTCCCCCTCTAACACAGTCTGGGCCTCACTCCCCCCTAACACAGTCAGGGCCTCACTCCCCCCTAACACAGTCTGGGCCTCACTCCCATGTTAACACAGTCTGGAACTCACTCCCCTCTAACACAGACTGGGCCTCACTCCCCCTCTAACACAGACTAGGCCTCACTCCCCCTCTAAAACAGTCTGGAACTCACTCCCCTCTAACACAGTCTGGGCCTCACTCCCCTCTCACACAGTCTGGACCTCACTCGCCCCTAACACAGTCTGGGCCTCACTCCCATGTTAACACAGTCTGGACCTCACTCCCCTCTAATACAGACTAGGCCTCACACCCCCTCTAACACAGTCTGGACCTCACTCCCCCCTAACACAGTCTGGGCCTCACTCCCCCTCTAACAGTGTCTGGACCTCATCCCCTCTAACAAAGACTGGCCTCACTCCCCTCTAACACAGTCTGGACCTCACTCCACCCTAAAACAGTCTGGGCCTCACTCCCCTGTTAACACAGTCTGGGTCTCTCTCTCCCGTTAACACAGTCTGGGCCTCACTTCCCCTGTAACACAGTCCGGGCCTCAATCCCCTGTTAACACAGCCTGTGTCTCACTCCCCCTCTAACACAGTCAGGACCTCATCCCCTCTAACACCGTCAGGCCTCACTCCCCTCTAACACAGTCTGGACCTCACTCCCCCCTAACACAGTCTGGGCCTCACTCCCCTGTTAACACAGTCTGAGCCTCACTCTCCCGTTAACACAATCTGGGCCTCACTCCCCCTCTAACACTGTCAGGACCTCACTACCCCCTAAGAAAGTCTGGGCCTCACTCCCCGTCTAACCAGCCTGCGTCTCAATTCCCCTCTAACACAGTCAGAGCCCCACTGACCCCTAACACAATCTGGGCCTCACTCCCCCCAACACAGTCTGGGCCTCACTCCCCTAACACAGTCTGGACCTCACTCCCCCCTAACACAGTCTTGGCCTCAATCCCCTCTAACACAGTCTGGACCTCACTCCACCTCTAACACGGTCTGGGCCTCACACCCCCCTAACACAGTCTGGGCCTGACTCCCCCTCTAACACAGCCTGCGTCTCACTCCCCCTCAAACACAGTCTGAGCCTCACTCCCCCTCTAACACAGTCTGAGCCTCACTCTCCCTCTAACACAGTCTGGGCCTCAATCCCCTGTTAACACAGCCTGCGTCTCACTCCCCCTCTAACACAGTCTGAGCCACACTCGCCCTCTAACACAGTCAGGTCCTCACTACCCCCTAACACAGTCTGAGCCTCACTCCCCCTCTAACACAGCCTGGGCCTCACACCCCCTCTAACACAGCCTGGGCCTCACACCCCCTCTAACACAGTCTGGGCCTCACTCCCCCTCCAAAGAAGTCTGGGCCTCAATCCCCTCTAACACAGCTTGGACCTCACGCCCCCTCTAACACAGTCAGGGCCTCACTCCCCGTCTAACTCAGTCAGGGCCTCACTCCCCCCTAACACAGTCTGGGCCTCACTCCCCCCTAACACACTCAGGGCCTCACTGCCACCTAACACAGCCTGGGCCTCACTCCTCCGTTAACAAAGTCTGGGCCTCACTCCCCCTCTAACACAGTCCGGGCCGCACTCCCCCTGTAACAAAGTCTGGGCCTCATTCCCCTCTAACACAGCCTGGGCCTCACTCCCCCTCTAACACAGTCAGGGCCTCACTCCCCCTCTAAAACAGTAAGGGCCTCACTCCCCCCTAATACATTCTAGGCCTTCTCCCCCTCTAACACAGCCTGGGCCTCACTCCCCCGTTAACACAGTCTGGGCCTCACTCCCCCTCTAACAAATTCTGGGCCTCACTCCCCCCTTACACAGTCTGGGCCTCACTCCCGCTCTTACACAGTCAGGGCCTCACTCCCCCCTAACACAGTCTGGGCCTCACTCCCCCTCTTACACAGTCAGGGCCTCACTCCCCCCTAACACAGTCTGGTCCTCACTCGCCCTCTAACAGAGTCTGGACCTCACTCCCACTCTTACACAGTCAGGGCCACACTCCCCCCTAACACAGTCTGGGCCTCACTATCGCTCTAACACAGTCAGGGCATCACTGCCCCCTAACACAGTCTGAGCCTCACGCCCCCTCTAACACAGCATGGGCCTCACTCGCCCGTTAACACAGTCTGGGCCTCACTCCCCCTCTTACACAGCATGGGTCTCACTCCCCCCTAACACATTCTGGGCATCACTCCCCCTCTAACACAGCCTGGGCCTCACTCTCTCTCTAACACAGTCTGGGCCTCACTCCCACTCTGACACAGTCTGGGCCTCACTTCCCCTCTAACACACTCTGGGCCTCAATCCCCTGTTAACACAGCCTGCGTCTCACTCCCCCTCTAACACAGTCTGGGCCACACTCTCCCGTTAACACAGTCTGGGCCTCACTCCCACTCTGACACAGTCTGGGCCTCACTTCCCCTCTAACACACTCTGGGCCTCAATCCCCTGTTAACACAGCCTGCGTCTCACTCCTCCTCTAACACAGTCTGGGCCTCACACCCCCTCTAACACAGTCTGGGCCTCACTCCCCGTCTAACGCAGTCTGGGGCCTCAAACACCCTCTAACACATTCTGGGCCTCACTCCCCCTCTAACACAGTCTGGGCCTCACTCCCCCTCTAACACCGACTGGGCCTCATTCCCCCTCTAACAAAGTCTGGACCTCACACCCCCTCTAACAAAGTCTGTGACTCATTCCCTTCTAACACAGCCTGGGCCTCACTCCCCCGTTAACACAGTCTGGGCCTCACTCCCCCTCTAACACAGTCTGGGCCTCAATCCCCTGTTAACACAGCCTGCGTCTCACTCCCCCTCTAACACAGTCTGGGCCTCACTCCCACTCTGACACAGTCTGGGCCTCACTTCCCCTCTAACACACTCCGGGCCTCAATCCCCTGTTAACACAGCCTGCGTCTCACTCCCCCTCTAACACAGTCTGGGCCACACTCTCCCGTTAACACAGTCTGGGCCTCACTCCCACTCTGACACAGTCTGGGCCTCACTTCCCCTCTAACACACTCTGGGCCTCAATCCCCTGTTAACACAGCCTGCGTCTCACTCCTCCTCTAACACAGTCTGGGCCTCACACCCCCTCTAACACAGTCTGGGCCTCACTCCCCGTCTAACGCAGTCTGGGGCCTCAAACACCCTCTAACACATTCTGGGCCTCACTCCCCCATTAAAACAGTCTGGGCCACACTCCCCCGTTAACACAGTCTGGCATTCACGCCCCCTCTAACACAGCCTGCGTCTCACTCCCCCTCTAACACAGTCAGGGCCTCACTGCCCCCTAAAACAGTCTGGGCCTCACTCCCCCTCTGACACAGTCTGGACCTCATCCCCTCTTACACCGTCAGGCCTCACTCCCCTCTAACACAGTCTGGACCTCACTCCCCCCTAACACAGTCTGGGCCTCACTCCCCTGTTAACACAGTCTGAGCCTCACTCTCCCGTTAACACAATCTGGGCCTCACTCCCCCTCTAACACTGTCAGGACCTCACTACCCCCTAAGAAAGTCTGGGCCTCACTCCCCCTCTAACCAGCCTGCGTCTCAATTCCCCTCTAACACAGTCAGAGCCCCACTGCCCCCTAAACCGGGTCTGGGCCTCACGCCCCATCTAACACAGCCTGGACCTCACTACCCCTCTAACCAGCCTGCGTCTCACTTCCCCTCTAACGCAGTCAGGGACTCACTGCCCGCTAACACAGTCTGGACCTCACTCCCCCTCTAACACAGTCTGGGCCTCACACCCCCTCTAACACATTTAGGCCCTCACTACCTCTCTAACACAGTCAGGGCCTCACTCACCCCTAACACAGTCTGGGCCTCACTCACCCCTAACACAGTCAGGGCCTCACTCACCCCTAACACAGTCTGGGCCTCACTCCCCCCAACACAGTCTGGGCCTCACTCATCTGTTAACACAGTCTGGGCCTCACTCCCCTAACACAGTCTGGGCCTCATTCCCCCCTAACATAGTCTGGGGCCTCACTCCCCTCTAACACAGTCTGGGATTCACTCCCCCTCTCACACAGTCTGAGCCTCACTCTCACTCTAACACAGTCTGGGCCTCAATCCCCTGTTAACACAGCCTGCGTCTCACTCCCCCTCTAACACAGTCAGGGCCTCACTACCCCCTAATACAGTCTGGGCCTCACTCCCCCTCTAACACAGCATGGGCCTCACTCGCCCGTTAACACAGTCTGGGCCTCACTCCCCCTCTTACACAGCATGGGTCTCACTCCCCCCTAACACATTCTGGGCATCACTCCCCCTCTAACACAGCCTGGGCCTCACTCTCTCTCTAACACAGTCTGGGCCTCACTCCCCCTCTAACACCGACTGGGCCTCATTCCCCCTCTAACAAAGTCTGGACCTCACACCCCCTCTAACAAAGTCTGGGACTCATTCCCTTCTAACACAGCCTGGGCCTCACTCCCCCTCTAACACAGTCAGGGCCTCACTCCCCCTCTTACACAGTCAGGGCCTCACTCCCCCTCTAACACAGTCAAGGCCTCACTCCCCACTAACACTGTCTGGGCCTCACTCCCCCGTTAACACAGTCTGGACCTCACTCTTCCTCTAACACAGTCTGGGCCTCACTCCCATGTTAACTCAGTCTGGGCCTCACTCCCCAATTAACACATTCTGGTCCTCACTCACCCTCTAACACAGCCTGGGCCTCACTCCCTCTCTAACACAGTCTGGGCCTCACTCCCCCTCTAACACAGTCTGGGCCTCACTCCCCCACTAACACAGTCTGGACCTCAAACCCCCTCTAAAACAGTCTGGGCCTCACTCCCCTGTTAACACAGTCTGAGACTCACTCCCCCGTTAACACAGTCTGGGCCACACTCCCCCGTTAACACAGTCTGGGCCTCACTCCCCCTCTAACACAGTCTGGGCCTCAATCCCCTGTTAACACAGCCTGCGTCTCACTCCCCCGCTAACACAGTCTGGGCCTCACTCCCACTCTGACACAGTCTGGGCCTCACTTCCCCTCTAACACACTCTGGGCCTCAATCCCCTGTTAACACAGCCTGCGTCTCACTCCCCCTCTAACACAGTCTGGGCCACACTCTCCCGTTAACACAGTCTGGGCCTCACTCCCACTCTGACACAGTCTGGGCCTCACTTCCCCTCTAACACACTCTGGGCCTCAATCCCCTGTTAACACAGCCTGCGTCTCACTCCCCCTCTAACACAGTCTGGGCCTCACACCCCCTCTAACACAGTCTGGGCCTCACTCCCCGTCTAACGCAGTCTGGGGCCTCAAACACCCTCTAACACATTCTGGGCCTCACTCCCCCATTAAAACAGTCTGGGCCACACTCCCCCGTTAACACAGTCTGGCATTCACGCCCCCTCTAACACAGCCTGCGTCTCACTCCCCCTCTAACACAGTCAGGGCCTCACTGCCCCCTAAAACAGTCTGGGCCTCACTCCCCCTCTGACACAGTCTGGACCTCATCCCCTCTAACACCGTCAGGCCTCACTCCCCTCTAACACAGTCTGGACCTCATTCCCCCCTAACACATTCTGGGCCTCACTCCCCTGTTAACACAGTCTGAGCCTCACTCTCCCGTTAACACAATCTGGGCCTCACTCCCCCTCTAACACTGTCAGGACCTCACTACCCCCTAAGAAAGTCTGGGCCTCACTCCCCCTCTAACCAGCCTGCGTCTCAATTCCCCTCTAACACAGTCAGAGCCCCACTGCCCCCTAAACCGGGTCTGGGCCTCACGCCCCATCTAACACAGTCTGGGCCTCACTCCCCTAACACAGTCTGGGCCTCATTCCCCCCTAACATAGTCTGGGGCCTCACTCCCCTCTAACACAGTCTGGGATTCACTCCCCCTCTCACACAGTCTGAGCCTCACTCCCACTCTAACACAGTCTGGGCCTCACTCCCACTCTAACACACTCTGGGCCTAAATCCCCTGTTAACACAGCCTGCGTCTCACTCCCCCTCTAACACAGTCAGGGCCTCACTACCCCCTAATACCGTCTGGGCCTCACTCCCCATCTAACACAGCCTGGGCCTCACGCCCCCTCTAACACAGTCAGGGGCTCACTTCCCCTCTAAAACAGTCAGTGCCTCACTTCCCCCTAACATAGTCTGGGCCTCACTTCCCCTCTAAAACAGCCTGGGCCTCACTCGCCCCTAACACAGTCTGGGCCTCACTCACCCTCTAACACAGCCTGCGTCTCACTTCCCCTCTAACACACTCAGGGCCTCACTGCCCCCTAACACAGCCTGGGCCTCACTACCCCCTAATACAGTCAGGGCCTCACTCCCCCCTAACACAGTCTGGGCCTCACACCCCCTCTAACACATTTAGGCCCTCACTACCCCTCAAATACAGTCAGGGCCTCACTCCCCCCTAACACAGTCTGGGCCTCACACCCCCTCTAACACATTTAGGCCCTCACTACCCCTCTAACACAGTCAGGGCCTCACTCCCCCCTAACACAGTCTGGGCCTCACTCCCCCTCTTACACAGTCAGGGCCTCACTCACCCCTAACACAGTCTGGTCCTCACTCGCCCTCTAACACAGTCTGGACCTCACTCCCACTCTTACACAGTGAGGGCCACACTCCCCCCTAACACAGTCTGGGCCTCACTCTCGCTCTCACACAGTCAGGGCCTCACTGCCCCCTAACACAGTCTGAGCCTCACGCCCCCTCTAACACAGCATGGGCCTCACTCTCCCGTTAACACAGTCTGGGCCTCACTTCCCCTGTAACACACTCTGGGCCTCACACCCCCTCTAACAGTGTCTGGACCTCATCCCCTCTAACAAAGACTGGCCTCACTCCCCTCTAACACAGTCTGGACCTCACTCCGCTCTAACACAGTCTGGACCTCACTCCACCCTTAAACAGTCTGGGCCTCACTCCCCTGTTAACACAGTCTGGGCCTCACTCTCCCGTTAACACAGTCTGGGCCTCACTTCCCCTGTAACACACTCTGGGCCTCAATCCCCTGTTAACACAGCCTGCGTCTCACTCCCCCTCTAACACAGTCAGGGCCTCACTACCCCCTAACACAGTCTGGGCCTCATTCCCACCTAACACAGGCTGGGGCCTCACTCCCCTCTAACACATTCTGGGCTTCACTCCCCCTCTAACACAGTCTGAGCCTCACTCCCCCTCTAAAACAGTCTGCGCCTCACTTCCCCCTAATACAATCAGGGCCTCACTCCCCTCTAACACAGTCTGGGCCTCACTCCCATGTTAACACAGTCTGGTACTCACTCCCCTCTAACACAGTCTGGGCCTCACTCCACCTCTAACACAGACTAGGCCTCACACCCCCTCTAAAACAGTCTGGAACTCACTCCCCTCTAACACAGTCTGGGCCTCAATCCCATCTCACACAGTCTGGACCTCACTCGCCCCTAACACAGTCTGGTCCTCACTCCCCTGTTAACACAGTCTGGGCCTCACTCCCATGTTAACACAGTCTGGACCTCACTCCCCTCTAACACAGACCAGGCCTCACACCCCCTCTAACACTGTCTGGACCTCATCCCCTCTAACAAAGCCTGGCCTCACTCCCCTCTAACACAGTCTGGACCTCACTCCCCCCTAACACAGTCTGGGCCTCACTCCCCCTCTAACACTGTCTGGACCTCATCCCCTCTAACAAAGACTGGCCTCACTCCCCTCTAACACAGTCTGGACCTCACTCCCCTCTAACACAGTCTGGACCTCACTCCACCCTAAAACAGTCTGGGCCTCACTCCCCTGTTAACACAGTCTGGGCATCAGTCCCCTGTTAACACAGTCTGGGCCTCACTCTCCCGTTAACACAGTCTGGGCCTCACTCCCCCTCTAACACAGTCTAGGCCTCACTTCCCCTGTAACACACTCTGTGCCTCAATCCCCTTTTAACACAGCCTGCGTCTCACTCCCCCTCTAACACAGTCAGGGCCTCACTGCCCCCTAACACAGTCTGGGCCTCATTCCCACCTAACACATTCTGGGCTTCACTCCCCCTCTAACACAGTCTGAGCCTCACTCCCCCTCTAACACAGTCTGGGCCTCACTCCCCCCGAACACAGTCTGGGCCTCACTCCCCCCTAACACAGTCTGGGGCCTCACTCCCCCTGTAACACAGTCTGGGACTGACTCCCATGTTAACACAATCTGGATCTCACTCCCCCTCTAACACAGTCTGGGCCTGACTACCCCTCTAACACAGTCTGGGCCTCACTCCCCTCTAACACAGTCTGGACCTCAATCGCCCTTAACACAGTCTGGTCCTCACTCCCCTGTTAACAGTCTGGACCTCACTCCCATCTAACACAGTCTGGTCCTCAGTCCCATGTTAACACAGACTGGACCTCACTCCCCTCTAACACAGACTAGGCCTCACACCCCCTCTAACACTGTCTGGACCTCATCCCCTCTAACAAAGACTGGCCTCACTCCCCTCTAACACAGTCTGGACCTCACTCCCCCCTAACACAGTCTGGGCCTCACTCCCCTCTAACACAGTCTGGACCTCACGCCCCTCAAACACAGTCAGTACCTCACTCCCCTCTAACACAGTCTGGACCTCACTCCACCCTAAAACAGTCTGGGCCTCACTCCCTTGTTAACACAGTCTGGGCCTCACTCCCCTGTTAACACAGTCTGGGCCTCACTCCCCCTCTAACACAGTCTGGGCCTCACTCCCCTGTTTACACAGTCTGGTCCTCACTCCCCTGTTAACACAGTCTGGACCTCATCCCCTCTAACAAAGCCTGGCCTCACTCCCCTCTAACACAGTCTGGACCTCACTCCCCCCTAACACAGTCTGGGCCTCACACCCCCTCTAACACATTAAGGCACTCACTACCCCTCTTACACAGTCAGGGCCTGACTACCCCCTAACACAGTCTGGGCCTCACTCGCCTGTTAACACAGTCTGGGCCTCACTCCCCCTAACACAGTCTGGGCCTCATTCCCACCTAACGCACGCTGGGGCCTCACTCCCCTCTAACACATTCTGGGCTTCACTCCCCCTCTAACACAGTATGAGCCTCACTCCCCCTCTAACACAGTCTGGGCCTCACTCCCCCCTAACACAGTCAGGGCCTCACTCCCCCCTAACACAGTCTGGGGCCTCACTCCCCCTGTAACACAGTCTGGGCCTCACTCCCCCCTAACACAGTCAGGGCCTCACTCCCCCCTAACACAGTCTGGGGCCTCACTCCCCCTGTTAACACAGTCTGGGCCTCACTCCCATGTTAACACAGTCTGGAACTCACTCCCCTCTAACACAGTCCGGGCCTCACTCCCCTCTCACACAGTCTGGACCTCACTCGCCCCTTACACAGTCTGGGCCTCACTCCCATGTTAACACAGTCTGGACCTCACTCCGCTCTAACACAGACTAGGCCTCACACCCCCTCTAACACTTTCTGGACCTCATCCCCTCTAACAAAGCCTGGCCTCACTCCCCTCTAACACAGTCTGGACCTCACTCCCCCCTAACACATTCTGGGCCTCACTCCCCTCTAACACAGTCTGGACCTCACTCCACCCTAAAACAGTCTGGGCCTCACTCCCCCTCTAACACAGTCTGGACCTCACTCCACCCTAAAACAGTCTGAGACTCACTCCCCTGTTAACACAGTCTGGGCCTCACTCTCCCGTTAACACAGTCTGGGCCTCACTTCCCCTGTAACACACTCTGGGCCTCAATCCCCTGTTAACACAGCCTGCGTCTCACTCCCCCTCTAACACAGTCAGGGCCTCACTACCCCCTAACACAGTCTGGGCCTCATTGCCACCTAACACAGGCTGGGGCCTCACTCCCCTCTAACACATTCAGGGCTTCACTCCCCCTCTAACACAGTCTGAGCCTCACTCCCCCCTAACACAGTCTGGGCCTCACTCCCCCTCTAACACAGTCTGGGCCTCACTTCCCCTGTAACACACTCTGGGCCTCAATCCCCTGTTAACACAGCCTGCGTCTCACTCCCCCTCTAACACAGTCAGGGCCTCACTGCCCCCTAACACAGTCTGGGCCTCATTGCCACCTAACACAGGCTGGGGCCTCACTCCCCTCTAACACATTCTGGGCTTCACTCCCCCTCTAACACAGTCTGAGCCTCACTCCCCCCTAACACAGTCTGGGGCCTCATTCCCCCTGTAACACAGTCTGGGCCTCACTCCCATGTTAACACTGTCTGGTCCTCACTCCCCTGTTAACAGTCTGGACCTCACTCCCATCTAACACATTCTGGGCCTCACTCCCATGTTAACATAGTCTGGACCTCACTCCCCTCTAACACAGACTAGGCCTCACACCCCCTCTAACACGTTCTGGACCTCATTCCCTCTAACAAAGCCAGGCCTCACACCCCCTCTAACACTCTCTGGACCTCATCCCCTCTAACAAAGCCTGGCCTCACTCCCCTCTAACACATTCTGGGCTTCACTCCCCCTCTAACACAGTCTGAGCCTCACTCCCCCTCTAACACAGTCTGGGCCTCACTCCCCCCTAACACAGTCTGGGGCCTCACTCCCCCTGTAACACAGTCTGGGACTGACTCCCATGTTAACACAATCTGGAACTCACTCCCCTCTCACACAGTCTGGGCCTCACTCCCATGTTAACACAGTCTGGACCTCACTCCCCTCTAACACAGACTAGGCCTCACACCCCCTCTAACACGTTCTGGACCTCATTCCCTCTAACAAAGCCAGGCCTCACACCCCCTCTAACACTGTCTGGACCTCATCCCCTCTAACAAAGCCTGGCCTCACTCCCCTCTAACACATTCTGGGCTTCACTCCCCCTCTAACACAGTCTGAGCCTCACTCCCCCTCTAACACAGTCTGGGCCTCACTCCCCCCTAACACAGTCTGGGGCCTCACTCCCCCTGTAACACAGTCTGGGACTGACTCCCATGTTAACACAATCTGGAACTCACTCCCCTCTAACACAGTCTGGGCCTGACTACCCCCTAACACAGTCTGGGCCTCACTCCCCCCAACACAGTCTGGGCCTCACTCCCATCTAACACAGTCTGGGCCTCACTCCCATGTTAACACAGTCTGGACCTCACTCCCCTCTAACACAGACTAGGCCTCACACCCCCTCTAACACTGTCTGGACCTCATCCCCTCTAACAAAGCCTGGCTTCACTCCTCTCTAACACAGTCTGGACCTCACTCCCCCCTAACACAGTCTGGGCCTCACTCCCCTCGAACACAGTCTGGACCTCACTCCGCTCTAACACAGTCAGGACCTCACTCCCCTCTAACACAGTCTGGACCTCACTCCACCCTAAAACAGTCTGGGCCTCACTCCCTTGTTAACACAGTCTGGGCCTCACTCCCCTGTTAACACAGTCTGGGCCTCACTCCCCTGTTAACACAGTCTGGGCCTCACTCCTACTCAAACCTCTCACACAGTCTGGACCTCACTTGCCCCTAACACAGTCTGGTCCTCACTCCCCTGTTAACACAGTCTGGACCTCATCCCCTCTAACAAAGCCTGGCCTCACTCCCCTCTAACACAGTCTGGACCTCACACCCCCCTAACACAGTCGGGGCCTCACACCCCCTCTAACACATTAAGGCCCTCACTACCCCTCTAACACAGTCAGGGCCTGACTACCCCCTAACACAGTCTGGGCCTCACTCGCCTGTTAACACAGTCTGGGCCTCACTCCCCCTAACACAGTCTGGGCCTCATTCCCACCTAACACACGCTGGGGACTCACTCCCCTCTAACACATTCTGGGCTTCACTCCCCCTCTAACACAGTCTGGGCCTCACTCCCCCCTAACACAGTCAGGGCCTCACTCCCCCCTAACACAGTCTGGGCCTCACTCCCATGTTAACACAGTCTGGAACTCACTCCCCTCTAACACAGACTGGGCCTCACTCCCCCTCTAACACAGACTAGGCCTCACTCCCCCTCTAAAACAGTCTGGAACTCACTCCCCTCTAACACAGTCTGGGCCTCACTCCCCTCTCACACAGTCTGGACCTCACTCGCCCCTAACACAGTCTGGGCCTCACTCCCATTTTAACACAGTCTGGACCTCACTCCCCTCTAATACAGACTAGGCCTCACACCCCCTCTAACACAGTCTGGACCTCACTCCCCCCTAACACAGTCTGGGCCTCACTCCCCCTCTAACAGTGTCTGGACCTCATCCCCTCTAACAAAGACTGGCCTCACTCCCCTCTAACACAGTCTGGACCTCACTCCACCCTAAAACAGTCTGGGCCTCACTCCCCTGTTAACACAGTCTGGGTCTCTCTCTCCCGTTAACACAGTCTGGGCCTCACTTCCCCTGTAACACAGTCCGGGCCTCAATCCCCTGTTAACACAGCCTGTGTCTCACTCCCCCTCTAACACAGTCAGGACCTCATCCCCTCTAACACCGTCAGGCCTCACTCCCCTCTAACACAGTCTGGACCTCACTCCCCCCTAACACAGTCTGGGCCTCACTCCCCTGTTAACACAGTCTGAGCCTCACTCTCCCGTTAACACAATCTGGGCCTCACTCCCCCTCTAACACTGTCAGGACCTCACTACCCCCTAAGAAAGTCTGGGCCTCACTCCCCGTCTAACCAGCCTGCGTCTCAATTCCCCTCTAACACAGTCAGAGCCCCACTGACCCCTAACACAATCTGGGCCTCACTCCCCCCAACACAGTCTGGGCCTCACTCCCCTAACACAGTCTGGACCTCACTCCCCCCTAACACAGTCTTGGCCTCAATCCCCTCTAACACAGTCTGGACCTCACTCCACCTCTAACACGGTCTGGGCCTCACACCCCCCTAACACAGTCTGGGCCTGACTCCCCCTCTAACACAGCCTGCGTCTCACTCCCCCTCAAACACAGTCTGAGCCTCACTCCCCCTCTAACACAGTCTGAGCCTCACTCTCCCTCTAACACAGTCTGGGCCTCAATCCCCTGTTAACACAGCCTGCGTCTCACTCCCCCTCTAACACAGTCTGAGCCACACTCGCCCTCTAACACAGTCAGGTCCTCACTACCCCCTAACACAGTCTGAGCCTCACTCCCCCTCTAACACAGCCTGGGCCTCACACCCCCTCTAACACAGCCTGGGCCTCACACCCCCTCTAACACAGTCTGGGCCTCACTCCCCCTCCAAAGAAGTCTGGGCCTCAATCCCCTCTAACACAGCTTGGACCTCACGCCCCCTCTAACACAGTCAGGGCCTCACTCCCCGTCTAACTC
This sequence comes from Isurus oxyrinchus, assembly GCA_026770705.1. NCBI lineage: Eukaryota > Metazoa > Chordata > Chondrichthyes > Lamniformes > Lamnidae > Isurus > Isurus oxyrinchus. The sequence continues at coordinate 187,807 of JANJGN010000753.1, read as the reverse complement.
AGTCAGGGCCTCACTCCCCCCTAACACAGTCTGGGCCTCACTCCCCCCTAACACACTCAGGGCCTCACTGCCACCTAACACAGCCTGGGCCTCACTCCTCCGTTAACAAAGTCTGGGCCTCACTCCCCCTCTAACACAGTCCGGGCCGCACTCCCCCTGTAACAAAGTCTGGGCCTCATTCCCCTCTAACACAGCCTGGGCCTCACTCCCCCTCTAACACAGTCAGGGCCTCACTCCCCCTCTAAAACAGTAAGGGCCTCACTCCCCCCTAATACATTCTAGGCCTTCTCCCCCTCTAACACAGCCTGGGCCTCACTCCCCCGTTAACACAGTCTGGGCCTCACTCCCCCCTAACACAGTCAGGGCCTCACTCCCCCCTAACACAGTCTGGTCCTCACTCGCCCTCTAACAGAGTCTGGACCTCACTCCCACTCTTACACAGTCAGGGCCACACTCCCCCCTAACACAGTCTGGGCCTCACTATCGCTCTAACACAGTCAGGGCATCACTGCCCCCTAACACAGTCTGAGCCTCACGCCCCCTCTAACACAGCATGGGCCTCACTCGCCCGTTAACACAGTCTGGGCCTCACTCCCCCTCTTACACAGCATGGGTCTCACTCCCCCCTAACACATTCTGGGCATCACTCCCCCTCTAACACAGCCTGGGCCTCACTCTCTCTCTAACACAGTCTGGGCCTCACTCCCACTCTGACACAGTCTGGGCCTCACTTCCCCTCTAACACACTCTGGGCCTCAATCCCCTGTTAACACAGCCTGCGTCTCACTCCCCCTCTAACACAGTCTGGGCCACACTCTCCCGTTAACACAGTCTGGGCCTCACTCCCACTCTGACACAGTCTGGGCCTCACTTCCCCTCTAACACACTCTGGGCCTCAATCCCCTGTTAACACAGCCTGCGTCTCACTCCTCCTCTAACACAGTCTGGGCCTCACACCCCCTCTAACACAGTCTGGGCCTCACTCCCCGTCTAACGCAGTCTGGGGCCTCAAACACCCTCTAACACATTCTGGGCCTCACTCCCCCTCTAACACAGTCTGGGCCTCACTCCCCCTCTAACACCGACTGGGCCTCATTCCCCCTCTAACAAAGTCTGGACCTCACACCCCCTCTAACAAAGTCTGTGACTCATTCCCTTCTAACACAGCCTGGGCCTCACTCCCCCGTTAACACAGTCTGGGCCTCACTCCCCCTCTAACACAGTCTGGGCCTCAATCCCCTGTTAACACAGCCTGCGTCTCACTCCCCCTCTAACACAGTCTGGGCCTCACTCCCACTCTGACACAGTCTGGGCCTCACTTCCCCTCTAACACACTCTGGGCCTCAATCCCCTGTTAACACAGCCTGCGTCTCACTCCCCCTCTAACACAGTCTGGGCCACACTCTCCCGTTAACACAGTCTGGGCCTCACTCCCACTCTGACACAGTCTGGGCCTCACTTCCCCTCTAACACACTCTGGGCCTCAATCCCCTGTTAACACAGCCTGCGTCTCACTCCTCCTCTAACACAGTCTGGGCCTCACACCCCCTCTAACACAGTCTGGGCCTCACTCCCCGTCTAACGCAGTCTGGGGCCTCAAACACCCTCTAACACATTCTGGGCCTCACTCCCCCATTAAAACAGTCTGGGCCACACTCCCCCGTTAACACAGTCTGGCATTCACGCCCCCTCTAACACAGCCTGCGTCTCACTCCCCCTCTAACACAGTCAGGGCCTCACTGCCCCCTAAAACAGTCTGGGCCTCACTCCCCCTCTGACACAGTCTGGACCTCATCCCCTCTTACACCGTCAGGCCTCACTCCCCTCTAACACAGTCTGGACCTCACTCCCCCCTAACACAGTCTGGGCCTCACTCCCCTGTTAACACAGTCTGAGCCTCACTCTCCCGTTAACACAATCTGGGCCTCACTCCCCCTCTAACACTGTCAGGACCTCACTACCCCCTAAGAAAGTCTGGGCCTCACTCCCCCTCTAACCAGCCTGCGTCTCAATTCCCCTCTAACACAGTCAGAGCCCCACTGCCCCCTAAACCGGGTCTGGGCCTCACGCCCCATCTAACACAGCCTGGACCTCACTACCCCTCTAACCAGCCTGCGTCTCACTTCCCCTCTAACGCAGTCAGGGACTCACTGCCCGCTAACACAGTCTGGGCCTCACTCCCCCTCTAACACAGTCTGGGCCTCACACCCCCTCTAACACATTTAGGCCCTCACTACCTCTCTAACACAGTCAGGGCCTCACTCACCCCTAACACAGTCTGGGCCTCACTCACCCCTAACACAGTCAGGGCCTCACTCACCCCTAACACAGTCTGGGCCTCACTCCCCCCAACACAGTCTGGGCCTCACTCATCTGTTAACACAGTCTGGGCCTCACTCCCCTAACACAGTCTGGGCCTCATTCCCCCCTAACATAGTCTGGGGCCTCACTCCCCTCTAACACAGTCTGGGATTCACTCCCCCTCTCACACAGTCTGAGCCTCACTCTCACTCTAACACAGTCTGGGCCTCAATCCCCTGTTAACACAGCCTGCGTCTCACTCCCCCTCTAACACAGTCAGGGCCTCACTACCCCCTAATACAGTCTGGGCCTCACTCCCCCTCTAACACAGCATGGGCCTCACTCGCCCGTTAACACAGTCTGGGCCTCACTCCCCCTCTTACACAGCATGGGTCTCACTCCCCCCTAACACATTCTGGGCATCACTCCCCCTCTAACACAGCCTGGGCCTCACTCTCTCTCTAACACAGTCTGGGCCTCACTCCCCCTCTAACACCGACTGGGCCTCATTCCCCCTCTAACAAAGTCTGGACCTCACACCCCCTCTAACAAAGTCTGGGACTCATTCCCTTCTAACACAGCCTGGGCCTCACTCCCCCTCTAACACAGTCAGGGCCTCACTCCCCCTCTTACACAGTCAGGGCCTCACTCCCCCTCTAACACAGTCAAGGCCTCACTCCCCACTAACACTGTCTGGGCCTCACTCCCCCGTTAACACAGTCTGGACCTCACTCTTCCTCTAACACAGTCTGGGCCTCACTCCCATGTTAACTCAGTCTGGGCCTCACTCCCCAATTAACACATTCTGGTCCTCACTCACCCTCTAACACAGCCTGGGCCTCACTCCCTCTCTAACACAGTCTGGGCCTCACTCCCCCTCTAACACAGTCTGGGCCTCACTCCCCCACTAACACAGTCTGGACCTCAAACCCCCTCTAAAACAGTCTGGGCCTCACTCCCCTGTTAACACAGTCTGAGACTCACTCCCCCGTTAACACAGTCTGGGCCACACTCCCCCGTTAACACAGTCTGGGCCTCACTCCCCCTCTAACACAGTCTGGGCCTCAATCCCCTGTTAACACAGCCTGCGTCTCACTCCCCCGCTAACACAGTCTGGGCCTCACTCCCACTCTGACACAGTCTGGGCCTCACTTCCCCTCTAACACACTCTGGGCCTCAATCCCCTGTTAACACAGCCTGCGTCTCACTCCCCCTCTAACACAGTCTGGGCCACACTCTCCCGTTAACACAGTCTGGGCCTCACTCCCACTCTGACACAGTCTGGGCCTCACTTCCCCTCTAACACACTCTGGGCCTCAATCCCCTGTTAACACAGCCTGCGTCTCACTCCCCCTCTAACACAGTCTGGGCCTCACACCCCCTCTAACACAGTCTGGGCCTCACTCCCCGTCTAACGCAGTCTGGGGCCTCAAACACCCTCTAACACATTCTGGGCCTCACTCCCCCATTAAAACAGTCTGGGCCACACTCCCCCGTTAACACAGTCTGGCATTCACGCCCCCTCTAACACAGCCTGCGTCTCACTCCCCCTCTAACACAGTCAGGGCCTCACTGCCCCCTAAAACAGTCTGGGCCTCACTCCCCCTCTGACACAGTCTGGACCTCATCCCCTCTAACACCGTCAGGCCTCACTCCCCTCTAACACAGTCTGGACCTCACTCCCCCCTAACACATTCTGGGCCTCACTCCCCTGTTAACACAGTCTGAGCCTCACTCTCCCGTTAACACAATCTGGGCCTCACTCCCCCTCTAACACTGTCAGGACCTCACTACCCCCTAAGAAAGTCTGGGCCTCACTCCCCCTCTAACCAGCCTGCGTCTCAATTCCCCTCTAACACAGTCAGAGCCCCACTGCCCCCTAAACCGGGTCTGGGCCTCACGCCCCATCTAACACAGTCTGGGCCTCACTCCCCTAACACAGTCTGGGCCTCATTCCCCCCTAACATAGTCTGGGGCCTCACTCCCCTCTAACACAGTCTGGGATTCACTCCCCCTCTCACACAGTCTGAGCCTCACTCCCACTCTAACACAGTCTGGGCCTCACTCCCACTCTAACACACTCTGGGCCTAAATCCCCTGTTAACACAGCCTGCGTCTCACTCCCCCTCTAACACAGTCAGGGCCTCACTACCCCCTAATACCGTCTGGGCCTCACTCCCCATCTAACACAGCCTGGGCCTCACGCCCCCTCTAACACAGTCAGGGGCTCACTTCCCCTCTAAAACAGTCAGTGCCTCACTTCCCCCTAACATAGTCTGGGCCTCACTTCCCCTCTAAAACAGCCTGGGCCTCACTCGCCCCTAACACAGTCTGGGCCTCACTCACCCTCTAACACAGCCTGCGTCTCACTTCCCCTCTAACACACTCAGGGCCTCACTGCCCCCTAACACAGCCTGGGCCTCACTACCCCCTAATACAGTCAGGGCCTCACTCCCCCCTAACACAGTCTGGGCCTCACACCCCCTCTAACACATTTAGGCCCTCACTACCCCTCAAATACAGTCAGGGCCTCACTCCCCCCTAACACAGTCTGGGCCTCACACCCCCTCTAACACATTTAGGCCCTCACTACCCCTCTAACACAGTCAGGGCCTCACTCCCCCCTAACACAGTCTGGGCCTCACTCCCCCTCTTACACAGTCAGGGCCTCACTCACCCCTAACACAGTCTGGTCCTCACTCGCCCTCTAACACAGTCTGGACCTCACTCCCACTCTTACACAGTGAGGGCCACACTCCCCCCTAACACAGTCTGGGCCTCACTCTCGCTCTCACACAGTCAGGGCCTCACTGCCCCCTAACACAGTCTGAGCCTCACGCCCCCTCTAACACAGCATGGGCCTCACTCGCCCGTTAACACAGTCTGGGCCTCACTCCCCCTCTTACACAGCATGGGCCTCACTCCCCCCTAACACATTCTGGGCATCACTCCCCCTCTAACACAGCCTGGGACTCATTCCCTTCTAACACAGTCTGGGCCTCACTCCCCCGCTAACACCGACTGGGCCTCATTCCCCCTCTTACACAGTCAGGGCCTCACTCCCCCTCTAACACAGTCAAGGCCTCACTCCCCACTAACACTGTCTGGGCCTCACTCCCCCGTTAACACAGTCTGGACCTCACTCTTCCTCTAACACAGTCTGGGCCTCACTCCACTGTTAACTCAGTCTGGGCCTCACTCCCCTATTAACACATTCTGGTCCTCACTCGCCCTCTAACACAGCCTGGGCCTCACTCCCTCTCTAACACAGTCTGGGCCTCACTCCCCCTCTAACACAGTCTGGGCCTCACTCCCCCACTAACACAGTCTGGGCCTCACTCCCCCGTTAACACAGTCTGGGCCACACTCTCCCGTTAACACAGTCTGGGCCTCACTCCCACTCTGACACAGTCTGGGCCTCACTTCCCCTCTAACACACTCTGGGCCTCAATCCCCTGTTAACACAGCCTGCGTCTCACTCCCCCTCTAACACAGTCTGGGCCTCACACCCCCTCTAACACAGTCTGGGCCTCAATCCCCTGTTAACACAGCCTGCGTCTCACTCCCCCTCTAACACAGTCTGAGCCTCACTCGCCCTCTAACACAGTCAGGTCCTCACTACCCCCTAATACAGTCTGAGCCTCACTCCCCCTCTAACACAGTCTGGGCCTCACACGCCCTCTTACACAGTCTGGGCCTCACTCCCCCTGTAACAAAGTCTGGGCCTCAATCCCCTCTAACACAGACTGGACCTCACGCCCCCTCTAACACAGTCAGGGCCTCACTCCCCCTCTAACACAGTCAGTGCCTCACTCCCCCCTAACATAGTCTGGGCCTCACTTCCCCTCTAACACAGCCTGGGCCTCACTCCCCCTCTAACACAGTCTGGACCTCACTTCCCCTCTAACACAGTCAGGGCCTCACTCCCCCCTAACAAAGTCTGGGCCTCACTCCCCCCTAACACAGTCTGGGCCTCACTCACCCTCCAACACAGCCTGCGTCTCACTTCCCCTCTAACACACTCAGGGCCTCACTGCCACCAAACACAGCCTGGGTTTCACTCCCCCGTTAAAAAAGTTTGGGCCTCACTCCACCTCTAACACAGTCTGGGCCGCACTCCTCATCTAACACAGCTTGGGCCTCACTCCCCCTCTATCACAGTCCGGGCCGCACTCCCCCTCTAACAAAGTCTGGGCCTCATTCCCCTCTAACACAGCCTGGGCCTCACTCCCCCACTAACACAGTCTGGGCCACACTCCCCCCTAACACATTCTAGGCCTTCTCCCCCTCTAACATAGCCTGGGCCTCACTCCCCCGTTAACACAGCCTGGGCCTCACTCCCCCGTTAACACAGTCTGGGCCTCACTCCCCCTCTAACAAAGTCTGGGCCTCACTCTCCCCTAACACAGTCTGGTCCTCACTCGCACTCTAACACAGTCTGGACCTCACTCCCACTCTTACACAGTCAGGGCCACACTCCCCCTCTAACAATGTCTGCACCTCATTCCCCCCTAACACATTCTAGGCCTTCTCCCCCTCTAACACAGCCTGGGCCTCACTCCCCCGTTAACACAGCCTGGGCCTCACTCCCCCGTTAACACAGTCTGGGCCTCACTCCCCCTCTAACAAAGTCTGGGCCTCACTCCCCCCTAACACAGTCTGGTCCTCACTCGCACTCTAACACAGTCTGGACCTCACTCCCACTCTTACACAGTCAGGGCCACACTCCCCCTCTAACAATGTCTGCACCTCATTCCCCTCTAACACAGTCTGGGTCTCACTCCCCCTTTAAAACAGCCTGCGTCTCACTTCCCCGCTAACACAATCAGAGCCTCACTGCCCCCTAACACAGTCTGGGCCTCACTCCCCCTCTAACACAGCCTGCGCCTCACTCCACAGCTAACACAGTCTGGGCCGCACTCCCCCGTTATCACAGTCAGGGCTTCACTCCCCATCTAACAAAGTCTGGGCCTCATTCCCATCTAACACAGCCTGGGCCTCACTCCCCCACTAACACAGTCAGGGCCTCACTCCCCCTCTAAAACATTTAGGCCCTCACTACCCCTCTAACACAGTCAGGGCCTGACTACCCCCTAACACAGTCTGGGCCTCACTCCCCCCAACACAGTCTGGGCCTCACTCACCTGTTAACACAGTCTGGGCCTCACTCCCCCTAACACAGTCTGGGCTTCACTCCCCCTCTAACACAGTCTGAGCCTCACTCCCCCTCTAAAACAGTCTGGGCCTCACTCCCCCCTAACACAGTCAGGGCCTCACTCCCCCCTAACACATTCTGTGCCTCACTCCCCCTCTAACACAGCCTGGGCCTCACTCCCCCCTAACACAGTCTGGGCCTCACTCCCCCTCTTACACAGTCAGGGCCTCTCTCCCCCCAACACAGTCTGGGGCCTCACTCCCCCTCTAACACAGCCTGCGTCTCACTTCCCCTCGAACACAGCCTGGGCCTCACTCCCCCGTTAACACAGTCTGGGCCTCACTCCCCCTCTAACACAAGCTGGGCCGCACTTCCCCTCTAACACAGCCTGGGCCTCACTCACCCTCTAAAACAGTCTGGGCCTCACTCCCCCTCTAACAAAGTCTGCGCCTCATTCCCCTCTAACACAGTCTGAGCCTCACTCCCCCTCTAACACAGTCTGGGCCTCACTCCCCCTCTAACAAAGTCTGCACCTCATTCCCCTCTAACACAGCCTGGGCCTCACTCCCACGTTAACACATTCTGGGCCTCACTCCCCCTCAAACACAGCCTGGCCTCACTCCACGGTTAACACAGTCTGGGCCTCACTCCCCCTCTGACACAGTCTGGGCCTCACTCGCCTGTTAACACAGTCAGGGCTTCACTCCCCCTCTAACACAGTCTGAGCCTCACTCCCCCTCTAACACAGTCTGGGCCTCACTCCCCCCTAACATAGTCAGGGCCTCACTCCCCCCTAACACAGTCTGGGGCCTCACTCCCCCTGTAACACAGTCTGGGCCTCATTCCCCCCTAACACAGTCTGGGCCTCACTCCCCCTCTAACACAGCCTGCATCTCACTTCCCCACTAACAGAGTCTGGGCCTCAATGCCCCGTAACACAGCCTGGGCCTGACTCCCCTGTTAACACAGTCTGGGCCTCACTCCCCCTCTAACACAGCCTGGGCCTCACTCACCCTCTAACACAGTCTGGGCCTCACTCCCCCTCTAACAAAGTCTGGGCCTCATTCCCCTCTAACACAGCCTGGGCCTCACTCCCACGTTAACACATTCTGGGCCTCACTCCCCCTCAAACACAGCCTGGGCCTCACTCCACGGTTAACACAGTCTGGGCCTCACTCCCCCTCTAACACAGCCTGGGCCTCACTCCCCCTCTAACCAGCCTGCGTCTCACTTCCCCTCTAACACAGTCAGGGCCTCACTGCCTCCTAAAAGAGTCTGGGCCTCATTCCCCCTCTAACACAGTCAGGGCCTCACTCCCCCCTAACACAGTCTGGGCCTCACACCCCCTCTAACACATTTAGGCCCTCACTACCCCTCTAACACAGTCAGGGCCTGACTACCCCCTAACACAGTCTGGGCCTCACTCCCCCCAACACAGTCTGGGCCTCACTCGCCTGTTAAAACAGTCTGGGCCTCACTCCCCCTAACACAGTCTGGGCCTCATTCCCCCCTAACACAGGCTGGGGCCTCACTCCCCTCTAACACATGCTGGGCTTCACTCCCCCTCTAACACTGTCTGAGCCTCACTCCCCCTCTAACACAGTCTGGGCCTCACTCTCACCTAACACAATCAGGGCCTCACTCCCCCCTAACACAGACTGGGGCCTCACTCCCCCTGTAACACAGTCTGGGCCTCACTCCCATGTTAACACAGCCTGGAACTCACTCCCCTCTAACACAGTCTGGGCCTCACTCCCCCTCTAACACAGACTAGGCCTCACTCCCCCTCTAAAACCGTCTGGAACTCACTCCCCTCTCACACAGTCTGGGCCTCACTCCCATGTTAACACAGTCTGGACCTCACTCCCCTCTAACAAAGACTAGGCCTCACACCCCCTCTAACACTGTCTGGACCTAATCCCCTCTAACAAAGCCTGGCCTCACTCCCCTCTAACACAGTCTGGACCTCACTCCCCCCTAACACATTCTGGGCCTCACTCCCCTCTAACACAGTCTGGACCTCACTCCCCTCTAACACAGTCTGGACCTCATTCCAGCCTGAAACAGTCTGGGCCTCACTCCCCTGTTAACACAGTCTGGGCCTCACTCTCCCGTTAACACCGTCTGGTCCTCACTCCCCCTCTAACACAGTCTAGGCCTCACTTCCCCTGTAACACACTCTGGGCCTCAATCCCCTGTTAACACAGCCTGCGTCTCACTCCCCCTCTAACACAGTCAGGGCCTCACTACCCCCTAACACAGTCTGGGCCTCATTCCCCTCTAACACAGCCTGGGCCTCACTCCCCCCTAACACATTCTAGGCCTTCTCCCCCTCTAAAACAGCCTGGGCCTCACTCCCCCTCTAACAAAGTCTGGGCCTCACTCCCCCCTAACACTGTCTGGGCCTCACTCCCGCTCTGACACAGTCAGGGCCTCACTCCCCCCTAACACAGTCAGGGCCTCACTCCCCCCTAACACAGTCTGGTCCTCACTCGCCCTCTAACACAGTCTGGACCTCACTCCCACTCTTACACAGTCAGGGCCACACTCCCCCCTAACACAGTCTGAGCCTCACGCCCCCTCTAACACAGTCAGGGCCTCACTCGCCCGTTAACACAGTCTGGGCCTCACTCCCCCTCTTACACAGTCTGGGCCTCACTCCCCCCTAACACATTCTGGGCATCACTCCCCCTCTAACACAGCCTGGGCCTCACTCCCCCTCTAACACCGACTGGGCCTCATTCCCTTCTAACACAGTCTGAGCCTCACTCCCCCTCTAACACCGACTGGGCCTCATTCCCTTCTAACACAGTCTGAGCCTCACTCCCCCTCTAACACAGTCTGGGCCGCACTCCCCCCTAACACAGTCAGGGCCTCACTCACCCCTAACACAGACTGGGGCCTCACTCCCCCTGTAACACAGTCTGGGCCTCACTCCCCCCTAACACAGTCTGGGCCTCACTCCCCCTCTTACACAGTCAGGACCTCTCTCCCCCCAACACAGTCTGGGGCCTCACACCCCCTCTAACACAGCCTGCGTCTCACTTCCCCTCTAACACAGCCTGGGCCTCACTCCCCCATTAACACAGTCTGGGCCTCACTCCCCCTCTAACACAAGCTGGGCCGCACTCCCCATCTAACACAGCCTGGGCCTCACTCACCCTCTAACACAGTCTGGGCCTCACTCCCCCTCTAACAAAGTCTGCGCCTCATTCCCCTCTAACACAGCCTGGGCCTCACTCCCACGTTAACACATTCTGGGCCTCACTCCTCCTCAAACACAGCCTGGGCCTCACTCCACGTTTAACACAGTCTGAGCCTCACTCCCCCTCTGACACAGTCTGGGCCTCACTCGCCTGTTAACACAGTCTGGGCCTCACTCCCCCTAACACAGTCTGGGCTTCACTCCCCCTCTAACACAGTCTGGGCTTCACTCCCCCTCTAACACAGTCTGAGCCTCACTCGCCTGTTAACACAGTCTGGGCCTCACTCCCCCTAACACAGTCTGGGCCTCACTCCCCCCTAACATAGTGAGGGCCTCACTCCCCCCTAACACAGTCTGGGGCCTCACTCCCCCTGTAACACAGTCTGGGCCTCACTCCCCCCTAACACAGTCTGGGCCTCACTCCCCCTCTAACACAGCCTGCGTCTCACTTCCCCTCTAACACAGTCTGGGCCTCAATGCCCCATAACACAGCCTGGGCCTGACTCCCCCGTTAACACAGTCTGGGCCTCATTCCCCTCTAACACAGCCTGGGCCTCACTCCCCCTCTAACACAGTCAGGGCCTCACTCCCCCTCTAAAACAGTAAGGGCCTCACTCCCCCCTAACACAGTCTAGGCCTTCTCCCCCTCTGACACAGCCTGGGCCTCACTCCCCCGTTAACACAGTCTGGGCCTCACTCCCCCTCTAACAAAGTCTGGGCCTCACTCCCCCCTAACACAGTCTGGGCTTCACTCCCCCTCTTACACAGTCAGGGCCTCACTCCCCCCTAACACAGTCTGGTCCTCACTCGCCCTCTAACACAGTCTGGACCTCACTCCCACCCTTACGCAGTCAGGGCCACACTCCCCCCTAACACAGCCTATGTCTCACTCCCCCTCTAACACAGTCTGGGCCTCACTCACCCTCTAACACAGCCTGCATCTCACTTCCCCTCTAACACCCTCAGGGCCTCACTGCCCCCTAACACAGCCTGGGCCTCACTCCCCCGTTAACACAGTCTGGGCCTCACTCCCCATCTAACACAGTCTGGGCCTCACTTTTCCTCTAACAATGTCTGTGCCTCATTCCTCTCTAACACAGTCTGGGCCTCACTCCCCCTCTAAAAAAGTCTGGGCTCACTCCCCCTCTAAAACAGCCTGCGTCTCACTTCCCCGCTAACACAATCAGAGCCTCACCGCCCCCTAACACAGTCTGGGCCTCACTCCCCCTCTAACACAGCCTGCGCCTCACTCCCCCGCTAACACAATCAGAGCCTCACCGCCCCCTAACACAGTCTGGACCTCACACCCCCTCTAACACAGCCTGGGCCTCACTCAACCTCTAACACAGTCTGGGCCGCACTCCCCCTCTAACACAGCCTGCGTCTCACTCCACCTCTAACACAGTCCGGGCCGCACTCCCCCGTTAACAAAGTCAGGACTTCACTCCCCCTCTAACAAAGTCTGGGCCTCATTCCCCTCTAACACAGCCTGGGCCTCACTACCCCCTAACACAGTCTGGGCCTCATTCCCCTCTAACACAGCCTGGGCCTCACTCCCCCCTAACACATTCTAGGCCTTCTCCCCCTCTAACACAGCCTGGGCCTCACTCCCCCGTTAACACAGTCTGGGCCTCACTCCCCCTCTAACAAAGTCTGGGCCTCACTCCCCCCTAACACAGTCAGGGCCTCACTCCCCCCTAACACAGTCTGGTCCTCACTCGCCCTCTAACACAGTCTGGACCTCACTCCCACTCTTACACAGTCAGGGCCACACTCCCCCCTAACACAGTCTGGGCCTCACTCTCACTCTAACACAGTCAGGGCCTCACTGCCCCCTAACACAGTCTGAGCCTCACGCCCCCTCTAACACAGTCAGGGCCTCACTCACCCGTTAACACAGTCTGGGCCTCACTCCCCCTCTTACACAGTCTGGGCCCCACTCCCCCCTAACACATTCTGGGCATCACTCCCACTCTAACACAGCCTGGGCCTCACTCCCCCTCTAACACCGACTGGGCCTCATTCCCTTCTAACACAGTCTGAGCCTCACTCCCCCTCTAACACCGACTGGGCCTCATTCCCTTCTAACATAGTCTGAGCCTCACTCCCCCTCTAACACAGTCTGGGCCTCACTCCCCCCTAACACAGTCAGGGCCTCACTCACCCCTAACACAGACTGGGGCCTCACACCCCCTGTAACACAGTCTGGGCCTCACTCCCCCCTAACACAGTCTGGGCCTCACTCCCCCTCTTACACAGTCAGGGCCTCTCTCCCCCCAACACAGTCTGGGGCCTCACTCCCCCTCTAACACAGCCTGCGTCTCACTTCCCCTCTAACACAGCCTGGGCCTCACTCCCCCGTTAACACAGTCTGGGCCTCACTCCCCCTCTAACACAAGCTGGGCCGCACTCCCCATCTAACACAGCCTGGGCCTCACTCACCCTCTAACACAGTCTGGGCCTCACTCCCCCTCTAACAAAGTCTGCGCCTCATTCCCCTCTAACACAGTCTGAGCATCACTCCCCATCTAACAAAGCCTGGGCCTCACTCACCCTCTAACACAGTCTGGGCCTCACTCCCCCTCTAACAAAGTCTGCGCCTCATTCCCCTCTAACACAGCCTGGGCCTCACTCCCACGTTAACACATTCTGGGCCTCACTCCCCCTCAAACACAGCCTGGGCCTCACTCCACGGTTAACACAGTCTGAGCCTCACTCCCCCTCTGACACAGTCTGGGCCTCACTCGCCTGTTAACACAGTCTGGGCCTCACTCCCCCTAACACAGTCTGGGCTTCACTCCCCCTCTAACACAGTCTGGGCTTCACTCCCCCTCTAACACAGTCTGAGCCTCACTCCCCCTCTAACACAGTCTGGGCCTCACTCCCCCCTAACATAGTGAGGGCCTCACTCCCCCCTAACACAGTCTGGGGCCTCACTCCCCCTGTAACACAGTCTGGGCCTCACTCCCCCCTAACACAGTCTGGGCCTCACTCCCCCTCTAACACAGCCTGCATCTCACTTCCAATCTAACACAGTCTGGGCCTCAATGCCCCGTAACACAGCCTGGGCCTGACTCCCCCGTTAACACAGTCTGGGCCTCACTCACCCTCTAACACAGTCTGGGCCTCACTCCCCCTCTAACAAAGTCTGCGCCTCATTCCCCTCTAACACAGCCTGGGCCTCACTCCCACGTTAACACATTCTGGGCCTCACTCCCCCTCAAACACAGCCTGGGCCTCACTCCACGGTTAACACAGTCTGGGCCTCACTCCCCCTCTAACGCAGCCTGGGCCTCACTCCCCCTCTAACCAGCCTGCGTCTCACTTCCCCTCTAACACAGTCAGGGCCTCACTGCCACCTAAAAGAGTCTGGGCATCACTCCCCCTCTAACACAGTCAGGGCCTCACTCCCCCCTAACACAGTCTGGGCCTCACACCCCCTCTAACACATTTAGGCCCTCACTACCCCTCTAACACAGTCAGGGCCTGACTACCCCCTAACACAGTCTGGGCCTCACTCCCCCCAACACAGTCTGGGCCTCACTCGCCTGTTAAAACAGTCTGGGCCTCACTCCACCTAACACAGTCTGGGCCTCATTCCCCCCAAACACAGGCTGGGGCCTCACTCCCCTCTAACACATTCTGGGCTTCACTCCCCCTCTAACACAGTCTGAGCCTCACTCCCCCTCTAACACAGTCTGGGCCTCACTCCCCCCTAACACAATCAGGGCCTCACTCCCCCCTAACACAGACTGGGGCCTCACTCCCCCTGTAACACAGTCAGGGGCCTCACTCCCATGTTAACACAGCCTGGAACTCACTCCCCTCTAACACAGTCTGGGTCTCACTCCCCCTCTAACACAGACTAGGCCTCACTCCCCCTCTAAAACCATCTGGAACACACTCCCCTCTCACACAGTCTGGTCCTCACTCCCCTGTTAACACCGTCTGGGCCTCACACCCCCTCTAACACAGTCTGGGCCTCACTCCCATGTTAACACAGTCTGGACCTCACTCCCCTCTAACACAGACTAGGCCTCACACCCCCTCTAACACTTTCTGGACCTCATCCCCTCTAACAAAGCCTGGCCTCACTCCCCTCTAACACAGTCTGGACCTCACTCCCCCTCTAACACAGTCTAGGCCTCACTTCCCCTGTAACACACTCTGGGCCTCAATCCCCTGTTAACACAGCCTGCGTCTCACTCCCCCTCTAACACAGTCAGGGCCTCATTACCCCCTAACACAGTCTGGGCCTCATTCCCCTCTAACACAGCCTGGGCGTCACGCCCCCTCTAACACAATCAGGGACTCACTCCACCTCTAACACAGTCAGTACCTCACTCCCCCCTAACAAAGTCTGGGCCTCACTCACCCTCTTACACAGCCTGCGTCTCACTCCCTCTCTAATACAGTCTGAGCCTCACTCCCCCTCTAACACAGTCTGAGCCTCACTCCCCCTCTAACACAGTCTGGGCCTCAATCCCCCGTTAACACAGCCTGCGTCTCACTCCCCCTCTAACACAGTCTGAGCCTCACTCGCCCTCTAACACAGTCAGGTCCTCACTACCCCCTAATACAGTCTGAGCCTCACTCCCCCTCTAACACAGCCTGGGCCTCACACCCTCTCTTACACAGTCTGGGCCTCACTCCCCCTCTAACAAAGTCTGGGCCTCAATCCCCTCTAACACAGCCTGGACCTCACGCCCCCTAACATAGTCTGGGCCTCACTTCCCCTCTAACACAGCCTGGGCCTCACTCCCCCTCTAACACAGTCTGGACCTCACTTCCCCTCTAACACAGTCAGGGCCTCACTCCCCCCTAACACAGTCTGGGCCTCACTCCCTGCTAACACAGTCTGGGCCTCACTCACCCTCCAACACAGCCTGCGTCTCACTTCCCCTCTAACACACTCAGGGCCTCACTGACACCAAACACAGCCTGGGTCTCACTCCCCCGTTAACAAAGTTTAGGCCTCACTCCCCATCTAACACAGCCTGGGCCTCACTCCCCCTCTAACACAGTCAGGGCCTCACTCCCCCTCTAAAACAGTAAGGGCCTCACTCCCCCCTAACACATTCTAGGCCTTCTCCCCGTCTAACACAGCCTGGGCCTCACTCCCCCGTTAACACAGTCTGGGCCTCACTCCCCCTCTAACAAAGTCTGGGCCTCACTCCCCCCTAACACAGTCTGGGCCTCACTCCCGCTCTTACACAGTCAGGGCCTCACTCCCCCCTAACACAGTCTGGTCCTCACTCGCCCTCTAACACATTCTGGGCATCACTCCCCCTCTAACACAGCCTGGGCCTCACTCTCTCTCTAACACAGTCTGGGCCTCACTCCCCCTCTAACACCGACTGGGCCTCATTCCCTTTTAACACAGCCTGGGCCTCACTCCCCCTCTAACACAGTCAGGGCCTCACTCCCCCTCTTACACAGTCAGGGCCTCTCTCCCCCTCTAACACAGTCAAGGCCTCACTCCCCACTAACACTGTCTGGGCCTCACTCCCCCGTTAACACAGTCTGGACCTCACTCTTCCTCTAACTCAGTCTGGGCCTCACTCCCCTATTAACACATTCTGGTCCTCACTTGCCCTCTAACACAGCCTGGGCCTCACTCCCTCTCTAACACAGTCTGGACCTCATCCCCTCTAACACCGTCAGGCCTCACTCCCCTCTAACACAGTCTGGACCTCACTCCCCACTAACACAGTCTGGGCCTCACTCCCCTGTTAACACAGTCTGAGCCTCACTCTCCCGTTAACACAATCTGGGACTCACTCCCCCTCCAACACTGTCAGGACCTCACTACCCCCTAAGAAAGTCTGGGCCTCACTCCCCCTCTAACCAGCCTGCGTCTCAATTCCCCTCTAACACAGTCAGAGCCCCACTGCCCCCTAAACCGGGTCTGGGCCTCACGCCCCATCTAACACAGCCTGGGCCTCACTACCCCTCTAACCAGCCTGCATCTCACTTCCCCTCTAACGCAGTCAGGGACTCACTGCCCGCTAACACAGTCTGGGCCTCAGTCCCCCTCTAACACAGTCAGGGCCTCACACCCCCTCTAACACAGTCTGGGCCTCACTCCCCCTTTAACACAGTCTGGGCCTCACTCCCCCTCTAACACAGTCAGGGCCTCACACCCCCTCTAACACAGTCTGGGCCTCACTCCCCCTTTAACACAGTCTGGGCCTCACTCCCCCTCTAACACAGTCAGGGCCTCACACCCCCTCTAACACAGTCTGGGCCTCACACCCCCTTTAACACAGTCTGGGCCTCATTCTCCCCTAACACAGTCTGGGCCTCACTCCCCCTCTAACACAGTCAGGGCCTCACAACCCCTCTAACACAGTCAGGGCCTCACTCGCCCCTAACACAGCCTGGGCCTCACTACCCCCTAATACAGTCAGGGCCTCACTCCCCCCTAACACAGTCTGGGCCTCACACCCCCTCTAACACATTTAGGCCCTCACTACCCCTCTAACACAGTCAGGGCCTGACTACCCCCTAACACAGTCTGGGCCTCACTCACCCCTAACACAGTCTGGGCCTCACTCCCCCCAACACAGTCTGGGCCTCACTCCCCTAACACAGTCTGGGCCTCATTCCCCCCTAACATAGTCTGGGGCCTCACTCCCCTCTAACACAGTCTGGGATTCACTCCCCCTCTCACACTGTCTGAGCCTCACTCCCACTCTAACACAGTCTGGGCCTCACTCCACCTCTAACACAGTCAGGGCCTCACAACCCCTCTAACACAGTCTGGGCCTCACTCCCCCTTTAACACAGTCAGGGCCTCACTCGCCCCTAACACAGTCTGGGCCTCACTCCCCCCAAAACAGTCTGGGCCTCACTCCCCTAACACAGTCTGGGCCTCATTCCCCCCTAACATAGTCTGGGGCCTCACTCCCCTCTAACACAGTCTGGGATTCACTCCCCCTCTCACACTGTCTGAGCCTCACTCCCACTCTAACACAGTCTGGGCCTCAATCCCCTGTTAACACAGCCTGCGTCTCACTCCCCCTCTAACAGAGTCAGGGCCTCACTACCCCCTAATACAGTCTGGGCCTCACTCCCCCTCTAAAACAGCCTGGGCCTCACGCCCCCTCTAATACAGTCAGGGCCTCACTCCCTCTCTAAAACAGTCAGTGCCTCTCTCCCCCCTAACATAGTCTGGGACTCACTCGCCCCTAACACAGTCTGGGCCTCACTCACCCTCTAAAACAGTAAGGGCCTCACTCCCCCCTAACACATTCTAGGCCTTCTCCCCCTCTAACACAGCCTGGGCCTCACTCCCCCGTTAACACAGTCTGGGCCTCACTCCCCCTCTAACATATTCTGGGCCTTATTCCCCTCTAACGCAGTCAGAGCCTCACTGCCCCCTAACACAGTCTGGGCCTCACGCCCCATCTAACACAGCCTGGGCCTCACTCCACCTCTAACATATTCTGGGCCTCATTCCCCTCTAACGCAGCCTGGGCCTCACTCCCCCCCTAACACAGTCAGTGCCTCACTCCCCCATAACACAGTCTGGGACTCGCTCCCCCTCTAAAACAGCCTTGG
This sequence comes from Isurus oxyrinchus, assembly GCA_026770705.1. Taxonomy (NCBI): domain Eukaryota; kingdom Metazoa; phylum Chordata; class Chondrichthyes; order Lamniformes; family Lamnidae; genus Isurus; species Isurus oxyrinchus. The sequence continues at coordinate 169,583 of JANJGN010000753.1, read as the reverse complement.
CCTCACTCCCCCGGTAACACATTCTGGGCCTCACTCCCCCTCTTAAACAGTCAGGGCCTCACTCCCCCCTAACACAGCCTGGGCCTCAATCCCCCCCTAACACAGTCAGGGCGTCATTCCCCCTCTAACACAGCCTTGGCCTCACTCCCCCATTAACACAGTCTGGGCCTCACTCCGCCTCTTAGAAAGTCTGGGCCTCATTCCCCTCTAACACAGCCTGGGCCTCACTCCCCCCCTAACACAGTCAGGGCATCACTCGCCCCTAACACAGTCTGGGCCTCTCTCCACCTCTAACACAGTCAGGCCCTCAGTGCCCCTCTAACACAGTCAGAGCCTCACAACCCGTTAACACTTTCTGGGCCTCACTCCCCCATTAACACAGTCTGGGCCTCACTCCCCCGTTAACACAGTCCTGGGCCTCACTCCCCCATTAACACAGTCTGGGCCTCACTCCCACCTAACACAGTCTGGGCCTCACTCCCCCGTTAACACATTCTTGGCCTCACTCCCCCTATTGCTCAGTCAGGGCCTCACTCCCCCCTAAAACACTCTGGGCCTTTCTCCCCCCTAACACAGTCAGGGCCTCACTCACCCCTCTTACACAGTCAGGGCCTCATTCCCCCACTAACACAGTCAGGGCCTCACTACTCCCTCTAACACATTTTGGGCCTCACCCCCCTCTAACAAAGCCTGGGACTCACACCCCCCTGTAACACAGTCTGGGACTCATTCCCTTCTAACACATCCTTGGCCTCACTCCCCCTCTAACACAGTCTGGGCCTCACGCCCCCTCTAACACAGTCCGAGCCTCACTCCCCACTAACACAGTCTGGGCCTCACTCCCCCCCTAACACAGTCTGGGCCTCAGACCCCCTCTAACAAAGTCTGGGACTCATTCCCTTCTAACACATCCTTGGCCTCACTCCCCCTCTAACACAGTCAGGGCCTCACTCCCCCTCTAACACAGTCAGGGCCTCACTCCCCCTCTAACACAGTCTGGGCCTCACTCCCCCTCTAACACAGCCTGGGCTTCACTCCCCCGTTAACACAGTCTGGGCCTCATTCCCCTCTAACACAGTCAGGGCCTCACTCCCCCTCTAACACAGTCAGGGCCTCACTCCCCCTCTAACACAGTCAGGGCCTCACTCCCCCTCTAACACAGTCTGGGCCTCACTCTCCCTCTAACACAGCCTGGGCTTCACTCCCCCCTAACACATTCTGGGCCTCTCTCCCCTTTCAACACAGTCAGGCCCTCATTCCCTCTCTAACACAGTCTGGGCCTCACTCCCCCGTTACCAAAGTTTGGGCCTCACTCCCCCGTTAACACAGTCTGGGCCGCACTCCCCATCTAACACAGTCTGGGCCTCACTCCCCGTCTAACGCAGTCTGGGGCCTCAAACACTCTCTAACACATTCTGGGCCTCACTCCCCCATTAAAACAGACTGGGCCACAGTCCCCCCGTTAACACAGTCTGGGCCTCACTTGCCCGTTAACACAGTCTGGGATTCACGCCCCCTCTAACACAGCCTGCGTCTCACTCCCCCTCTAACACAGTCAAGGCCTCACTGCCCCCTAAAACAGTCTGGGCCTCACTCCCCCTCTGACACAGTCAAGGCCTCACTGCCCCCTAAAACAGTCTGGGCCTCATACCCTCTAACACCGTTAGGCCTCACTCCCCTCTAACACAGTCTGGGCCTCACTCCCCCCTAACACAGTCTGGGCCTCACTCCCCTGTTAACACAGTCTGAGCCTCACTCTCCCGTTAACACAATCTGGGCCTCACTCCCCCTCTAACACTGTCAGGACCTCACTAACCCCTAAGAAAGTCTGGGCCTCACTCCCCCTCTAACCAGCCTGCGTCTCAATTCCCCTCTAACACAGTCAGAGCCCCACTGCCCCCTAACACAGTCTGGGCCTCACACCCCATCTAACGCAGCCTGGGCCTCACACCCCCTCTAACACAGTCTGCGCCTCACTCCACCTCTAACATATTCTGGGCCTCATTCCCCTCTAACGCAGCCTGGGCCTCACTCCCCCCCCTAACACAGTCAGTGCCTTACTCCCCCATAACACAGTCTGGGACTCGCTCCCCCTCTAAAACAGCCTTGGCCTCACTCCCCCGGTAACACATTCTGGGCCTCACTCCCCCCTCTTAAACAGTCAGGGCCTCACTCCCCCCCTAACACAGCCTGGGCCTCAATCCCCCCCTAACACAGTCAGGGCGTCATTCCCCCTCTAACACAGCCTTGGCCTCACTCCCCCATTAACACAGTCTGGGCCTCACTCCGCCTCTTAGAAAGTCTGGGCCTCATTCCCTTCTAACACAGCCTGGGCCTCACTCCCCCCCCTAACACAGTCAGGGCATCACTCGCCCCTAACACAGTCTGGGCCTCTCTCCACCTCTAACACAGTCAGGCCCTCAGTGCCCCTCTAACACAGTCAGAGCCTCACAACCCGTTAACACTTTCTGGGCCTCACTCCCCCATTAACACAGTCTGGGCCTCACTCCCCCTCTAAAACAGCCTTGGCCTCACTCCCCCGGTAACACATTCTGGGCCTCACTCCCCCTCTTAAACAGTCAGGGCCTCACTCCCCCCTAACACAGCCTGGGCCTCAATCCCCCCCTAACACAGTCAGGGCGTCATTCCCCCTCTAACACATTTTGGGCCTCACTCCCCCATTAACACAGTCTGGGCCTCACTCCGCCTCTTAGAAAGTCTGGGCCCCCATTCCCCTCTAACACAGCCTGGGCCTCACTCCCCCCCTAACACAGTCAGGGCGTCACTCGCCCCTAACACAGTCTGGGCCTCTCTCCACCTCTAACACAGTCAGGCGCTCAGTGCCCCTCTAACACAGTCAGAGCCTCACAACCCGTTAACACTTTCTGGGCCTCACTCCCCCATTAACACAGCCTGGGCCTCACTCCCCCCTAACACAGTCAGGGCCTCACTCACCCTCTTACACAGTCAGGGCCTCATTCCCCCACTAACACAGTCAGGGCCTCACTACTCCCTCTAACACATTTTGGGCCTCACCCCCCTCTAACAAAGCCTGGGACTCACACCCCCCTGTAACACAGTCTGGGACTCATTCCCTTCTAACACATCCTTGGCCTCACTCCCCCTCTAACACAGCCTGGGCCTCACGCCCCCTCTAACACAGTCCGAGCCTCACTCCCCACTAACACAGTCTGGGCCTCACTCCCCCCTAACACAGTCTGGGCCTCAGTCCCCCTCTAACAAAGTCTGGGACTCATTCCCTTCTAACACATCCTTGGCCTCACTCCCCCTCTAACACAGTCAGGGCCTCACTCCCCCTCTAACACAGTCAGGGCCTCACTCTCCCTCTAACACAGCCTGGGCTTCACTCCCCCCTAACACATTCTGGGCCTCATTCCCCTCTAACACAGTCAGGGCCTCACTCCCCCCTAACAAAACATGGGCCTCACTCCCCCCCTAACACAGTCTGGGCCTCACTCCCCCTCTAACACAGTCAGGGCCTCACTCCCCCTCTAACACAGCCTAGGCTTCACTCCCCCCTAACACATTCTGGGCCTCTCTCCCCTTTTAACACAGTCAGGCCCTCATTCCCCTCTAACACATTCTGGGCCTCACTCCCCCGTTAACACATTCTTGGCCTCACTCCCCCTCTTGCTCAGTCAGGGCCTCACTCCCCCATTAACACAGTCTGGGCCTCACTCCCCCATTAACACAGTCTGGGCCTCACTCCCCCCTAACACAGTCTGGGCCTCACTCCCCCCTAACACAGTCCTGGGCCTCACTCACCCTCTTACACAGTCCGGGCCTCATTCCCCCTCTATCACAGTCAGGCCCTCACTCCCCATCTAACACATTCAGGGCCTCACACCCCGTTAACACAGTCTGGGCCTAACTCCCCCAATAACACAGTCTGGGCTTCACTCCCCCTCTAACACTGTCTGGGCCGCACTCCCCCTCTAACACAGCCTGGGCCTCACTCCCCTCTAACACAGTCAGAGCCTCACTGCCCCCTAACAAAGGCAGGGCCTCACTCCCCCCTCTAACACAGTCTAGGCCTCACTCCCCCCTAGCACATTCTGGTCATCACTCCCCCTCTAACGCAGCCTGGGCCTCACTCCCTCTCTAACACAGTCTGGGCCTCACTCACCCTCTAACACAGTTTGGGCCTTACTCTCCCTCTAACACAGTCTGGACCTCACACCCCCTCTAACAGAGTCTGGGCCTCACTCCCCTGTTAACACAGTCTGGACTTCACTCCCCCTCTAACACAGTCTGGGCCTCACTCCCATGTTAACACAGTCTGGGACTCACTCTCCCGTTAACACCATCTGGGCCTCACTCCCACTATAACACAGTCTGCACCTCACTTCCCCTCTAACATATTCTGGGCCTCTCTCCCCCTCTAACATAGTCTGGGGCCACAATCCTCCTCTAACACAGTCTGGGCCTCACTCCCCTGTTAACACAGTCTGGGCCTCACTTAGCCGTTAACACATTCTGGGCCTCACTCCCCCTCTAACACAGCCTGCGTCTCACTCCCTCTCTAACACTGTCAGGGCCTCACTGCCCCCTAACACAGTCTGGGGCTCACCCCCCTCTAACACAGCCTGGGCCTCACTCACCCTCTAACACAGTCAGGGCCTCACTACCCCCCTAACACAGTCTGGGCCTCACTCCCCCGTTAACACAGTCAGTCCCTCACTCCCCCTCTATCACAGTCAGGGCCTCACTCCCCCCTAACACAGTCTGGGCCTCACTCCCCCTCTAACACAGTCTGGGCCTCACTCACCCTCTAACAAAGTCTGGGACTCATTCCCCTCTAACATATTCTGGGCATCTCTATCCCTCGAACACAATCAGGCCTCACTCCCCCTCTAACACAGTCAGGGCCTGACTCCCCCGTTAACACAGTCTGGGGCTCACTCCCCCATTAAAACAGTCGGGGCCTCACTCCCCCCTAACACAGTCTGGGCCTCACTCCCCCCTAACACACTCTGGGCCTCACTCCCTCTCTAACACAGCCTGGGCCTCACACGCCCTCTAACACAGTCTGCGCCTCACTCTCCCGTAACACAGTCTGGGCCTCACTCCCCCTCTAAGACAGCCTTGGTCTCACTCCCCCCTAACACAGTCTGGGCCTCACTCCCCCCTAACACAGTCTGGGCCTTACACCCTCTCTAACATAGCCTGGGACTCACACACCCTCTAACACAGTCTGCGCCTCACTCCCCCTCTAACAAATTCTGGGCTGCATTCCCCTCTAACACAGCCTGGGCCTCCCTCCCCCCCTAACACAGTCAGTGCCTCACTCCCCCGTAACACAGTCTGGGCCTCACTCCCCCGTAACACAGTCTGGGCCTCACTCCCCCTCTAACAAAGCCTTGGCCTCACTCCCCCATTAACACAGTCTGGGCCTCACTCCCCCTCTTACACAGTCAGGGACTCACTCACCCCTAACACGGTCTGGGCCTCACTCCCCCCTTACACAGTCTGGGCCTCACTCCCCCTCTTACAAAGTCTGGGCCTCATTCCCCCTCGAACCCTTTCTGGGCCTCACTCCCCCATTAACACAGTCTGGGCCTCACTCCCCCTCTAACACAGTCAGGCCTCACTGCCCGGTAACACAGTCTGGGCCGCACTCCCCCCTAACACATTCTGGGCCGCACACAGCATCTAACACAGCCTGGGCCGCACTCACCCTCTAACACAGTCTTGGCCTCACTCCCCCTCTAACACACTCTGGGCCTCAATCCCCCTCTAGCACAGCCTGGGCCTCACTCCTCCTCTAACAAAGTCCACGCCTCATTCCCCTCTAACACAGTCTGGGCCTCACTCCCCCTCTAACACAGTCAGGGCCTCACTGCTCCCTAACACAGTCTGGGCCTCACACCCCCTCTAACACAGTCTGGGCCTCACTCCCCCTCTAACAAAGTCTGGGCCTCATTCCCCTCTAACACAGCCTGGGCCTCAATCCCCCTCTAACACTGTCTGGGACTCACTCTCCCTCTAACACAGTCTGGGCCTCACTCCCCCTCGAACACAGTCTGGGCCTCACTCCCCCTCTAACACAGTCTGGGCCTCTCGCCCATGTCAACAAAATCTGGGCCACAATCCCCCGTTAACACAGTCTGGGCCTCACTTGCCCGTTAACACAGTCTGGGCCTCACTCCCCCTCTAACACTGTCAGGGCCGAACTGCCCCCTAACACAGTCTGGGCCTCACTCCCCCTCTAACACAGTCTGGGCCTCACTCCCCCTCTAACACAGTCTGGGCCGTACTCCCCCTCTAAAACAGACTGCGTCTCAAACCCACTCTAACACAGTCTGGGCCTCATTCCCCTCCAACACATCCTGGGACTCACTCCCCCTCTAACAAAGTCTGGGCCTCGCTCCCCCCTAAAACAGCCTGCGTCTCACTTCCCCTCTAAAACAGTCAGAGCCTCACTGCCCCCTAACACACTCTGGGCCTCACTGCCTCCTAACACAGTCTGGGCCTCACTGCCCCCTAAAACAGTCTGGGCCTCACTCCCCCTCTAACACAGCCTGCGTCTCACTCCCCCTCTAACACAGTCAGGGCCTCACAACCCCTCTAACACAGTCTGGGCCTCACACCCCCTCTAACACAGTCTGGGCCTCACACCCCCTCTAACACAGTCTGGGCCTCACTCCCCCTCTAACAAAGTCTGAACTTCATTCCCCTCTAACACTTCCTGGGCCTCACGCCCCATCGAACACAGTCAGTGCCTCACTCCCCAATAAAAAAGTCTGGGCCTCACTCCCCCTCTAACACAGCCTGGGCCTCACTCCCCCGTTAAGACTGTCAGGGCCTCACTCCCCCTCTAACAGAGTCTGGGCCTCACTCCCCCTCTAACAATGTCCGGGACTCATTCCCTTCTAACACAGCCTGGGCCTCACTCCCCCTCTAACGCAGTCTGGGCTTCACTCCCCCGTTAACAGAGCCTGGGCCTCATTCCCCTCTAACACAGTCAGGGCCTCACTCCCCCCTAACACATTCTGGGCCTCTCTCCCCCTCTAACACAATCAGGCTCACTCCCCCTCTAACACAGACACGGCCTGACTCCCCCTTAACACAGTCTGGGGCCTCACTCCCCCATTAACCCAGTCTGAGCCTCACTCCCCCCAACACAGTCTGGGCCTCACTCCCCCTCTTACACAGTCAGGGCCTCACTCCCCCCTAACACAGTCTGGGCCTCACTCCCCCCTAACACAGTCTGGGCCTCACTCCCCCTCTTACAAATTCTGGGCCTCATTCCCCTCTTACACAGCCTGGGCCTCACTCCTCGCCTAACACAGGCAGGGCCTCATTCCCCCTCTAATGCAGTCAGGGCCTCACTCCCCCCTAACACAGTCTGGGCCTCTCTCCCCCTCTAACACAGTCAGGCACTCACTCCCCCTCTACCACAGTCAGGGACTCACCATCCCGTTAACCCTTTCTGGGCCTCAATCCCCCATTAACACAGTCTGGGCCTCACTCCCCCTCTAACACAGCCTGCGTCTCACTCCCCCTCTAACACAGTCAGGCCTCACTGCCCACTAACACAGTCCGGGCCTCACTCCCCCTCTAACACAGTCTGGGCCGCACTCCCCCTCTAACACAGCCTGGGCCTCACTGCCCCTCTAACACAGCCTGGGCCTCACTCCCCCTTAACAAAGTCTGGGCCTCACTCCCCCTCTAACACAGTCAGGGCCTCACTGCCCCTCTAACACAGCCTGGGCCTCACTCCCCCTCTAACACAGTCTTGGCCTCACTCCCCCTCTAACAGAGTCTGCGTCTCACTCCCCCTCTAACACAGTCTGGGCCTCACTCCTCCTCTAACACAGTCTGGGCCTCACTCCCCTGTTAACTCAGTCTGGACCTCACTCCCCTGTTAACACAGTCAGGCCCTCAGTCCCCCTCCCACAAAGACTGGGCCCCATTCCTCTCTAACACAGTCAGGGCCTCACTCCCTCTTTAACACAGTCAGGGCCTCACTCCCCACTAACGCAGTCTGGGCCTCACTCCCCCTCTAACACAGCCTGGGCCTCACTCCCCCATTAACACAGTCTGGGCCTCACTCCCCCTCTTATACAGTCAGGGCCTCACTCCCCCCTAGTACAGTCTGGGCCTCACTCCCCCCTAACACAGTCTGGGCCTCACTCCCCCTCTAACACAGTCTGGGCCTCACTCCCCTGTTAACTCAGTCTGGGCCTCACTCCCCTGTTAACACAGTCAGGCCCTCAGTCCCCCTCTAACACAGCCTGGGCCTCACTCCATCTCTAACACAGTCTGGGCCTCACTCCCCCTCTAACACAGTCTGGGCCTCACTCCTCCTCTATCACAGTCTGGACCTCACACCCCCTCTAACACAGTCAGGACCTCACTCCCCCTCTAACACTGTCTGGGCCTCCCTTCCTGTTAACACAGTCTGGGCCTCACTCCCCTGTTAACACAATGTGGGCTACACTCTCCCGTTAACACAGTCTGGGCCTCACTCTCCCTCTAACACAGCCTGGACCTCACTCCCCCTCTAACACACTCTGGGCCTCAATCCCCTGTTAACACAGCCTGCGTCTCACTTCCCCTCTAACACAGTCTGGGCCTCACTGCCCCCTAACACAGTCTGGGCCTCACTCTCCCTCTAACACATTCAGTGCCTCACTCCCCCTCTAACACAGTCTGGGCCTCACTCCCCCCTAACACTGTCTGGGCCTCACTCCCCTCTATCACAGTCTGGGGCCTCACTCCCCCTCTAACACAGTCTGGGCCGTACTCCCCCTCTAAAACAGCCTGGGCCTCACTCCCCCTTAACAAAGTCTGGGCCTCTCTCCCCCTCTAAAACAGCCTGCGTCTCACTTCCCCTCTAACACAGTCAGAGCCTCACTGCCCCCTAACACAGTCTGGGCCTCACTCCCCCTCTAACAGAGTCTGCGTCTCACTCCCCCTCTAACAATGTCTGGGCCTCACTGCCCCCTAACACAGTCAGGGCCTCACCACCCCGTTAAATCTTTCTGGGCCTCACTCCCCCATTAACACAGTCTGGGCCGCACTCCCCCTCTAAGACATACTGGGCCGCACAACCCTCTAACACAGCCTGGGCCTCACTCCCCTATTAACACAGTCTGGGCCGCACTCCCCCTCTAAGACATACTGGGCCGCACAACCCTCTAAAACAGCCTGGGCCTCACTTCCCCATTAACACAGTCTGGGCCTCACTCCCCCTCTACCACAGCCTGGGCCTCACTCCTCCTCTTACAAAGTCTGCGCCTCATTCCCCTCTAACACAGTCTGGGCCTCACTCCCCCTCTAACACAGTCTGGGCCTCACTCCCCCTCTAAAACAGTCTGGGACTCATTCCCCCTCTAACACAGTCTGGGCCGTACTCCCCCTCTAAAACAGACTGCGTCTCAATCCCCCTCTAACACAGTCTGGGCCTCACTCCCCTCCAACACATCCTGGGCCTCACTCCCCGTCTAACAAAGTCTGGGCCTCTCTCCCCCTCTAAAACAGCCTGCGTCTCACTTCCCCTCTAAAACTGTCAGAGCCTCACTGCCCCCTAACACACTCTGGGCCTCACTGCCCCCTAACACACTCTGGAACTCACTGCCTCCTAACACAGTCTGGGCCTCACTGCCCCCTAAAACAGTCTGGGCCTCACTCCCCCTCTAACACAGTCAGGCCTCACTGCCCGGTAACACAGTATTGGCCTCACTCCCCGTCTAACACAGTCTGGGCCGCACTCCCCCTCTAACACAGCCTGGGCCTCACTCCCCCATTAACCCAGTCTGAGCCTCACTCCCCCCAACACAGTCTGGGCCTCACACCCCCTCTAACACAGTCTGCGCCTCACTCCCCCTCTAACAAATTCTGGGCCACATTCCCCTCTAACACAGCCTGGGCCTCACTCCCCCCCTAACACACTCAGTGCCTCACTCCCCCGTAACACAGTCTGGGCCTCACTCCCCTTTTAACACAGCCTTGGCCTCACTCCCCCCTAACACAGTCTGGGCCTCACTCCCCCCTAACACAGTCTGGGCCTCACTCCCCCTCTAACAAAGCCTGGGCCTCACAGCCCCTCTAACACAGTCAGTGCCTCACTCCTCCATAACACAGTCTGGGCCTCACTTCCCATCTAACACAGCCTTGGCCTCACTCCCCTGTTAACACAGTCTGGGCCTCACTCCCCCTCTTACACAGTCAGGGCCTCACTCCCCCCTAACACAGTCAGGGCCTCACTCCCCCTGTAACACAGTCTCGGCCTCACTCCCCCCTAACACAGTCTGTGCCTCACTCCCCCCTAACACAGTCAGGGCCTCAGTCCCCCTGTAACACAGTCTGGGCCTCACTCCCCCTCTTACACAGTCAGGGCCTCACTCCCCCCTAACACAGTCTGGGCCTCACTCTCCCCTAACACAGTCTGGGCCTCACTCCCCCTCTTACAAATTCTGGGCCTCATTCCCCTCTTACACAGCCTGGGCCTCACTCCTCGCCTAACACAGGCAGGGCCTCATTCCCCCTCTAATGCAGTCAGGGCCTCACTCCCCCCTAACACAGTCTGGGCCTCTCTCCCCCTCTAACACAGTCAGGCACTCACTCCCCCTCTACCACAGTCAGGGACTCACCATCCTGTTAACCCTTTCTGGGCCTCAATCCCCCATTAACACAGTCTGGGCCTCACTCCCCCTCTAACACAGCCTGCGTCTCACTCCTCCTCTTACAAAGTCTGCGCCTCATTCCCCTCTAACACAGTCTGGGCCTCACTCCCCCTCTAACACAGCCTGGGCCTCACTCCCCCTCTAACACAGTCAGGCCTCACTGCCCGCTAACACAGTCCGGGCCTCACTCCCCCTCTAACACAGTCTGGGCCGCACTCCCCCTCTAACACAGCCTGGGCCTCACTGCCCCTCTAACACAGCCTGGGCCTCACTCCCCCTTAACAAAGTCTGGGCCTCACTCCCCCTCTAACACAGCCTGGGCCTCACTGCCCCTCTAACACAGCCTGGGCCTCACTCCCCCTCTAACACAGTCTTGGCCTCACTCCCCCTCTAACAGAGTCTGCGTCTCACTCGCCCTCTAACACAGTCTGGGCCTCACTCCTCCTCTAACACAGTCTGGGCCTCACTCCCCTGTTAACTCAGTCTGGACCTCACTCCCCTGTTAACACAGTCAGGCCCTCAGTCCCCCTCCCACAAAGACTGGGCCCCATTCCTCTCTAACACAGCCTGGGCCTCTCTCCCAATCTAACACAGTCAGGGCCTCACTCCCTCTTTAACACAGTCAGGGCCTCACTCCCCACTAACGCAGTCTGGGCCTCACTCCCCCTCTAACACAGCCTGGGCCTCACTCCCCCATTAACACAGTCTGGGCCTCACTCCCCCTCTTATACAGTCAGGGCCTCACTCCCCCCTAGTACAGTCTGGGCCTCACTCCCCCCTAACACAGTCTGGGCCTCACTCCCCCTCTAACACAGTCTGGGCCTCACTCCCCTGTTAACTCAGTCTGGGCCTCACGCCCCTGTTAACACAGTCAGGCCCTCAGTCCCCCTCTAACACAGCCTGGGCCTCACTCCATCTCTAACACAGTCTGGGCCTCACTCCCCCTCTAACACAGTCTGGGCCTCACTCCTCCTCTAACACAGTCTGAACCTCACACCCCCTCTAACACAGTCAGGACCTCACTCCCCCTCTAACACTGTCTGGGCCTCCCTTCCTGTTAACACAGTCTGGGCCTCACTCCCCTGTTAACACAATGTGGGTTACACTCTCCCGTTAACACAGTCTGGGCCTCACTCTCCCTCTAACACAGCCTGGTCCTCACTCCCCCTCTAACACACTCTGGGCCTCAATCCCCTGTTAACACAGCCTGCGTCTCACTTCCCCTCTAACACAGTCTGGGCCTCACTGCCCCCTAACACAGTCTGGGCCTCACTCTCCCTCTAACACATTCAGTGCCTCACTCCCCCTCTAACACAGTCTGGGCCTCACTCCCCCCTAACACTGTCTGGGCCTCACTCCCCTCTATCACAGTCTGGGGCCTCACTCCCACTCTAACACAGTCTGGGCTTCACTTCCCCTCTAACACATTCTGGGCCTCAATCCCCTGTTAACACAGCCTGCGTCACACTCCCCCTCTAACTCAGTCAGGGCCTCAGTGCCCCCTAACACATTCTGGGTCACACTCCGCCTCTAACACAGCCTGCGTCTCACTTCCCCTCTAACACAGTCTGGGCCTCACTCCCCCTCTTAAACAGTAAGGGCCTCACACCCCCTCTGACACAGTCAGGGCCTCACGCCCCATCTAACACAGTCAGGGCCTCACTCCCCCTCTAACACAGTCAGGGCCTCACTCCCCACTAACATAGTCTGGGCCTCACACCCCCCTAACACAGTATGGGCCTCACACCCCCTCTAACACAGTCAGTGCCTCACTCCCCCATAAAAATGTCTGGGCCTCCCTCCCCCTCTAACACAGTCTGGGCCTCACTCCCCCTCTAACACAGTCTGGGCCTCGATCCTCCTCTAACACAGTCTGGGCCACACTCCCTCTCTAACACAGTCTGGGCCTCACTCCCCCTCTAACACAGTCAGTGCCTCACTCCCCCGTAACAAAGTCTGGGACTCAATCCCTTCTAACACAGCCTGGGCCTCACTCCCCCTCTAACGCAGTCTGGGCCTCACTCCCCCTCTTACACAGTCAGTGCCTCACTCCCCCGTAACAAAGTCTGGGAATCCTTCCCTTCTAACACAACCTGGGCATCACTCCCCCTCTAACACAGTCAGTGCCTCACTCCCCCGTAACACAGTCTGGGCCTCATTCCCCTCTAACACAGTCAAGGCCTCACTCCCCCCTAACACATTCTGGGCCTCTCTCTCCCTCTAACACAATCAGGCTCACTCCCCCTCTAACACAGTCACGCCCAGACTCCCCCGTTAACACAGTCTGGACCTCACTCCCCCCCTAACACAGTCAGTGCCTCACTCCCCCGTAACACAGTCTGGGCCTCACTCCCCCCTAACACAGTCTGGGCCTCACTCCCCCTCTAACACATCCAGGGCCTCACTCCCCCTCTAACACAGCCTGGGCCTCAATCCCCCGCTAACACAGTCAGTGCCTCACTCCCCGGTAACACAGTCTGGGCCTCACTCCCCCTCTAACACAGCCTTGGCCTCACTCACCTGTTAACACAGTCTGGGCCTCACTCCCCGTCTTACACAGTCAGGGCCTCACGCCCCCCTTACACAGTCTGGGCCTCATTTCCCCTAACACAGTCTGGGCCTCACTCCCCCTCTTACAAAGTCTGGGCCTCATTCCCCTCTTACGCAGCCAGGGCCTCTCTCCCTCCCTAACACAGTCAGGCCCTCATTCCCCCTCTAACACAGTCAGGCCTCACTCCCCCCTAACACAGTCTGGGCCCCTCTTCCCCTCTAACAGAGTGAGGCACTCACTCGCCCTCTAACACAGTCAGGGCCTCACCACCCTGTTAACCCTTTCTGGGCCTCAGTCCCCCATTAACACAGTCTGGGCCTCAATCCCCCTGTAACACAGCCTGCGTCTCACTACCCCTCTAACACAGTCTGGGCCTCACTGCCCCCTAACACACTCTGGGCCTCACTCCCCCTCTAACACAGTCTGGGCCTCACTCCACTGTTAACGCAGTCTGGGCCTCACTCCCCTGTTAACACAGTCAGGCCCTCAGTCCCCCTCCCACAAAGACTGGGCCCCATTCCTCTCTAACACAGCCTGGGCCTCTCTCCCCCTCTAACACAGTCAGGGCCTCACTCCCCCTCAAACACAGTCAGGGCCTCACTCCCCCCTAACGCAGTCTGGGCCTCACTCCCTCTCTAACACAGCCTGGGCCTCACACCCCCATTAACACAGTCTGGGCCTCACTCCCCCTCTAACACATTCTGGACCTCACTCCCCCTCGAACACAGTCTGGGCCTCACTCCCATGTTAACAGAGTCTGGGCCTCACTCCCTTGTTCACACAATGTGGGCCTCACTCTCCCGTTAACACAGCCTGCGCCTCACTCCGACTCTAACACAGTCTGGGCCTCATTTCCCCTCTGACACACTCTTGGCCTCAATCCCCTGTTAACACAGCCTGCGTCTCACTCCCCGTCTAAAACAGTCAGGACCTCACTGCCCCCTAACACAGTCTGGGCCTCACTCCCCCTCTAACACAGCCTGCATCTCACTTCCCATCGAACACAGTCTGGGCCTCACTGCCCCCTAACACAGTCTGGGCCTCACTCTCCCTCTAACACAGCCTGGGCCTCACTCCCCCTCTAACAAAGTCTGGGCCTCACTCCCCCTCTAAAACAGCCTGGGGCCTCAATCCCCCTCTAACACAGTCTGGGCCTCAATCCCCCTCTAGCACAGCCTGGCCCTCACTCATCCTCTAACAAAGTCTGCGCCTCATTCCCCTCTAACACAGCCTGGGCCTCACTCCCCCTCTAACACAGTCTGGGCCTCACTCCCCCTCTAACACAGTCTGGGCCTCACTCCCCCCTAACACAGTCTGGGCCTCACTGCCCCCTAACACAGTCTGGGCCTCACTCCCCCGTTAACACAGTCAGGGCCTCACTCCCCCTCCCACAAAGACTGGGCCCCATTCCTCTCTAACACAGCCTGGGCCTCTCTCCCCCTCTAACACAGTCAGGGCCTCACTCCCCCTCTAACACAGTCAGGGCCTCACTCCCCCCTAACGCAGTCAGGGCCTCACTCCCCCTCTAACACAGCCTGGGCCTCACTCCCCCATTAAGTCAGTCTGGGCCTCACTCCCCTGTTAACACCGTCAGGCCCTCAGTCCCCCTCTAACACAGCCTGGGCCTCAATCCCTCTCTAACACAGTCTGGGCCTCACTCCCCCTCTAACACAGTCTGGGCCTCACTCTCCCACAAACACAGTCTGGGCCTCACTCCCCTGTTAACACAGTCTGGGCCTCACTCCCCTGTTAACACAGTGGGGGCCTCACTCTCCCGTTAACACAGTCTGGGCCTCTCTCCCACTCTAACACAGTCTGGGCCTCATTTCCCCTCTAACACACTCTGGGCCTCAATCCCCTGTTAACACAGCCTGCGTCTCACTCCCCGTCTAACACAGTCAGGCCCTCGCTCCCCCTCTAACACAGTCTGGGCCTCACTCCCCCTCTAACACAGTCAGGGCCTCACTCCCCCTCTAAAACAGTCTGGGCCTCACACCCCCTCTAACACAGTCTGGACCTCACACCCCCTCTAACACAGTCTGGGCCTCACTCCCCCTCTAAAATGCCTATGTCTCACTCCCCCTCTGACACAGTCAGGTCCTCACTCCCCCTCTAACAAAGTCTGGGCCTCATTCCCCTCTTATACAGCCTGGGCCTCACTCCCCCTCTAGCACAGTCAGGGCCTCACTCCCCCTCTAACACAGTCAGGGCCTCCCTCCCCCTAACACAGCCTGGGTCTCACT
Source organism: Isurus oxyrinchus (assembly GCA_026770705.1). Taxonomy (NCBI): domain Eukaryota; kingdom Metazoa; phylum Chordata; class Chondrichthyes; order Lamniformes; family Lamnidae; genus Isurus; species Isurus oxyrinchus. The sequence continues at coordinate 154,137 of JANJGN010000753.1, read as the reverse complement.
CCCCCGTTAACACAGGCTGGGCCTCACTCCCCCTCTTACACTGTCAGTGGCCTCACTCCCCCCTAGCACAGTCTGGGCCTCACTCCCCCCTAACAAGGTCTGGGCCTCACTCGCCCTTTAACACAGTCTGGGCCTCACTCTCCCTCTTACACAGTCAGGGCCTCCCTCCCCCCTAACACAGTCTGGGCCTCACTCCCGCCTAGTACAGTCTGGGCCTGACTCCCCCTCTAAAACAGTCTGGACCTCACTCTCCCTCTAACACAGTCTGGGCCTCACTCCCCTGTTAACTCAGTCTGGGCCTCCCTCCCCTATTAACACAGTCAGGCCCTCGCTCCCCCTCTAACACAGCCTGGGCCACACTCCCTCTTTAACACAGTCAGGGCCTCACTCCCCCTCTAACACAGTCTGGGCCTCAAACCCCCTCTAACACAGTCTGGACCTCACACCCCCTCTAACACAGTCTGGACCTCACTCCCCCTCTAACACAGTCTGGGCCTCAATCCCCTGTTAACACAGCCTGCGTCTCACTTCCCCTCTAACACAGTCAGGGCCTCACTGCCCCCTAACACAGTCTGGGCCTCACTCCCCCTCTAACACAGCCTTTCCCTCACACCCCCTCTAACACAGTCTGGGCCTAACTCCCCCACTAACAAAGTAAGGGCCTCATTCCCCTCTAACACAGCCTGGGCCTCACCCCCCCCTTCTAACACAGTCAGGTACTCACTCCCCCTCTAACAGTCAGTGCCTCACTCCCCCCTAACACAGTCTGTGCCTCACTCCCCCTCTAACACAGTCAGGGCCTCACTGCCCCCTAACACAGTCTGGGCCTCACTCCCCCCTAACACAGTCTGGGCCTCACTCCCCCTGTAACACAGTCAGGGCCTCACTCCCCCTCTAACAAAGTCTGGGCCTCATTCCCCTCTAACACAGCCTGGGCCTCACTCCCACTCTAGCACAGTCAGGGCCTCACTCCCCCTCTAACACAGTCAGGGCCTCCCTCCCACTAACACAGCCTGGGTCTCACTCCCCCGTTAACACAGGCTGGGCCTCACTCCCTCTCTTACACAGTCAGTGGCCTCACTCCCCCCTAGCACAGTCTGGGCCTCACTCGCCCTTTAACACAGTCTGGGCCTCACTCTCCCTCTTACAGAGTCAGGGCCTCCCTCCCCCCTAACACAGTCTGGGCCTCACTCCCCCTCTAAAACAGACTGGACCTCATTCTCCCTCTAACACAGTCTGGGCCTCACTCCCCTGTTAACTCAGTCTGGGCCTCTCTCCCCTATTAACACAGTCAGGGCCTCACTCCCTCTCTAACACAGTCAGGGCCTCACTCCCCCTCTAACACAGTCTGGGCCTCCTTCCCCTCTAACACAGCCTGGGCCTCAATCCCCCTCTTACACATTCAGGTCCTCACTCACCTTCTAACACATTCAGTGCCTCACTCCCCCCTAACACTGTCTGGGCCTCACTCCCCTCTATCACAGTCTGGGGCCTCACTCCCCCTCTAACACAGTCTGGGCCGTACTCCCCCTCTAAAAAAGCCTGGGGCCTCAATCCCCCTCTAAAACAGTCTGGGCCTCAATCCCCCTCTAGCACAGCCTGGGCCTCACTCCCCCTCTAACAATGTCTGGGCCTCACTCCCCCTCTAACACAGCCTGCGTCTCACTTCCCCTTTAACACAGTCAGGGCCTCACTGCCCCCTAACACAGACTGGGCCTCACTCCCCCATTAACACAGTCAGGGCCTCACTCCCCCTCCCACAAAGACTGGGCCCCATTCCTCTCTAACACAGCCTGGGCCTCTCTCCCCCTCTAACACAGTCAGGGCCTCACTCCCCCTCTAACACAGTCAGGGCCTCACTCCCCCCTAACGCAGTCTGGGCCTCACTCCCCCTCTAACACAGCCTGGGCCTCACACCCCCATTAACACAGTCTGGGCCTCACTGCCCCTCTTACACAGTCAGGGCCTCACTCCCCCCTAGCACAGTCTGGGCCTCACTCCCCCCTAACACAGTCTGGGCCTCACTCCCCCTCTAACACAGTCTGGGCCTCACTCCCCTGTTAACTCAGTCTGGGCCTCACTCCCCCTAACACAGTCAGGCCCTCAGTCCCCCTCTAACACAGTCTGAGCCTCACTCCCCCTCTAACAAAGTCTGGGCCTCCTTCCCCTCTAACACAGCCTGGGCCTCAAGCCCCCTCTTACACAGTCAGGTCCTCACACCCCCTCTAACACATTCAGTGCCTAACTCCCCCCTAACACAGTCTGGGCCTCACTCCCCCTCTAAAACAGCCTGCGTCTCACTTCCCCTCTCAAACAGTCAGAGACTCACTGCCCCCTAACACATTCTGGGCTTCACTGCCCCCTAACACACTCTGGGCCTCACTGCCCCCTAACACACTCTGGGCCTCACTGCCCCCTAACACAATCTGGGCTTCACTCCCAATCTAACACAGTCTGGGCCTCACTCCCCCTCTAACACAGTCAGGGCCTCACTCCCCCTCTAACAAAGTCTGGGCCTCATTCCCCTCTAACACATCCTTTGCCTCACTCCCCCTCTAGCACAGTCAGGGCCTCACTGCCCCTCTAACAAAGTCTGGGCCTCATTCCCCTCTAACACAGCCTGGGTCTCACTCCCCCGTTAACACAGGCTGGGCCTCACTCCCCCTCTTACACAGTCAGTGGCCTCAATCCCCCCTAGCACAGTCTGGGCCTCACACCCCGCTAACAAGGTCTGGGCCTCACTCGCCCTTTAACACAGTCTGGGCCTCACTCTCCCTCTTACACAGTCAGGGCCTCCCTCCCCCCTAACACAGTCTGGGACTCACTGCCCCCTAACACAGTCTGGGCCTCACTCCCCCCTAACACAGTCTGGGCCTCACTGCCCCTCTAACACAGTCAGGGCCTCACTTCCCCTCTAACAAAGTCTGGGCCTCATTCCCCTCTAACACAGCCTGGGCCTCACTCCCCCTCTAGCACAGTCAGGGCCTCACTCCCCCTCTAACACAGTCAGGGCCTCCCTCCCCCTAACACAGCCTGGGTCTCACTCCCCCGTTAACACAGGCTGGGCCTCACTCCCCCCTAGCACAGTCTGGGCCTCACTCGCCCTTTAACACAGTCTGGGCCTCACTCTCCCTCTTACAGAGTCAGGGCCTCCGTCCCCCCTAACACAGTCTGGGCCTCACTCCCGCCTAACACAGTCTGGGCCTGATTCCCCCTCTAAAACAGTCTGGACCTCACTCTCCCTCTAACACAGTCTGGGCCTCACTTCCTTGTTAACTCAGTCTGGGCCTCTTTCCCCTATTAACACAGTCAGGGCCTCACTCCCTCTCTAACACTGTCAGGGCCTCACTCCCTCTCTAACACAGTCAGGGCCTCACTCCCCCTCTAACACAGTCTGGGCCTCCTTCCCCTCTAACACAGCCTGGGCCTCAATCCCCCTCTTACACATTCAGGTCCTCACTCCCCTTCTAACACATTCAGTGCCTCACTCCCCCCTAACACTGTCTGGGCCTCACTCCCCTCTATCACAGTCTGGGCCTCACTCTCCCTCTTACAGAGTCAGGGCCTACCTCCCCCCTCACACAGTCTGGGCCTCACTCCCGCCTAACACAGTCTGGGCCTGACTCCCCCTCTAAAACAGTCTGGACATCACTCTCCCTCTAACACAGCCTGGGCCTCACTCCCGCTCTAACACAGTCTGGGCCTCCTTCCCCTCTAACACAGGCTTGGGCCTCAATCCCCCTCTTAAACATTCAGGTCCTCACTCCCCTTCTAACACATTCAGTGCCTCACTCCCCCCTAACACTGTCGGGGCCTCACTCCCCTCTATCACACTCTGGGGCCTCACTCCCCCTCTAACACAGTCTGGGCCGTACTCCCCCTCTAAAGCAGCCTGGGGCCTCAATCCCCCTCTAACACAGTATGGGCCTCACTCCCCCTCTAACAGAGTCTGCGTCTCACTCCCCCTCTAACAATGTCTGGGCCTCACTACCCCTCTAACACAGCCTGCGTCTCACTTCCCCTTTAACACAGTCAGGGCCTCACTGCCCCCTAACACAGTCTGGGCCTCACTCCCCCATTAACACAGTCAGGGCCTCACTCCCCCTCCCACAAAGACTGGGCCCCATTCCTCTCTAACACAGCCTGGGCCTCTCTCCCCCTCTAACACAGTCAGGGCCTCACTCCCCCTCTAACACAGTCAGGGCCTCTCTCCCCCTCTAACACAGTCAGGGCCTCACTCCCCCTCTAACACAGTCTGGGCCTCACTCCCCCTCTAACACAGTCAGGGCCTCACTCCCCCCTAACGCAGTCTGGGCCTCACTCCCCCTCTAACACAGTCAGGGCCTCACTCCCCCCTAACGCAATCTGGGCCTCACTCCCCCTCTAACACAGCCTGGGCCTCACACCCCCATTAACACAGTCTGGGCCTCCCTCCCCCTCTTACACAGTCAGGGCCTCACTCCCCCCTAGCACAGTCTGGGCCTCACTCCCCCCTAACACAGTCTGGGCCTCACGCCCACTCTAACACAGTCTGGGCCTCACTCCCCTGTTAACTCAGTCTGGGCCTCACTCCCCTGTTAACACCGTCAGGCCCTCAGTCCCCCTCTAACACAGCCTGGGCCTCACTCCCTCTCTAACACAGTCTGGGCCTCACTCCCCCTCCAACAGAGTCTGGGCCTCACACCCCCTCTAACACAGTCTGGGCCTCACTCTCCCACAAACACAGTCTGGACCTGACACCCCCTCAAACACAGTCTGGGCCTCACTCCCCCTCTAACACAGTCTGGGCCTCACTCCCCTGTTAACACAGTCTGGGCATCACTCCCCTGTTAACACAGTGGGGGCCTCAATCTCCCGTTAACACAGTCTGGGCCTCTCTCCCACTCTAACACAGTCTGGGCCTCATTTCCCCTCTAACACACTCTGGGCCTCAATCCCCTGTTAACACAGCCTGCGTCTCACTCCCCGTCTAACACAGTCAGGCCCTCGCTCCCCCTCTAACACTGCCTGGGCCTCACTCCCTCTCTAACACAGTCAGGGCCTCACTCCCCCTCTAACACAGTCTGGGCCTCACACCCCCTCTAACACAGTCTGGACCTCTCACCCCCTCTAACACAGTCTGGACCTCACTCCCCCTCTAACACAGTCTGGGCCTCACTCCCCAGTTAACACAGTCTGGGCCTCACTCTCCCATTAACACAGTTTGGGCCTCACTCCCACTCTAACACAGTCTGGGCCTCACTTCCACTCTAACACACTCTGGGCCTCAATCCCCTGTTAACACAGCCTGCGTCTCACTTTCCCTCTAACACAGTCAGGGCCTCACTGCCCCCTAACACAGTCTGGGCCTCACACCCCCTCTAACACAGTCTGGACCTCACACCCACTCTAACACAGTCTGGACCTCACTCCCCCTCTAACACAGTCTGGGCGTCACTCCACTGTTAACACAGTCTGGGCCTCACTCTCCCATTAACACAGTCTGGGCCTCACTCCCCCTCTAACACAGCCAGGGCCTCACTCCCTCTCTAACACAGTCAGGGCCTCACTGCCCCCTAACACAGTCTGGGCCTCACTCCCCCGTTAACACAGTCTGGACCTCACACCCCCTCTAACACAGTCTGGACCTCACACCCCCTCTAACCTAGTCAGGGCCTCACAGCCCCCTAACACAGTCTGGGCCTCACTCCCCCTCTAACACAGCCTGCGTCTCACTTCCCCTCTAACACAGTCTGGGACTCACTCTCCCTCTTACAGAGTCAGGGCCTCCCTCCCCCCTAACACAGTCTGGGCCTCACTCCCCCTCTAACACCGTCTGGGACTCACTCTCCCTCTTACAGAGTCAGGGCCTCCCTCCCCCCTAACACAGTCTGGGCCTCACTCCCACCTAACACAGTCTGGGCCTGACTCCCCCTCTAAAACAGTCTGGGCCTCACTCCCCCTCTAACAGAGTCTGCGTCTCACTCCCCCTCTAACAATGTCTGGGCCTCACTCCCCCTCTAACACAGTCAGTGCCTCACTGCCCCCGAAAACAGTCTGGGCCTCACTCCCCCATTAACACAGTCAGGGCCTCACTCCCCCTCCTACAAAGACTGGGCCCCATTCCTCTCCAACACAGCCTGGGCCTCTCTCCCCCTCTAACACAGTCTGGGCCTCACTCCCCCTCTAACACAGTCAGGGCCTCACTCCCCTCTAACACAGCCTGGGCCTCACACCCCCATTAACACAGTCTGGGCCTCCCTCCCCCTCTTACACAGTCTGGGCCTCACTCCCCCCTAACACAGTCTGGGCCTCACTCTCCCTCTAACACAGTCTGGGCCTCACTCCCCTGTTAACTCAGTCTGGGCCTCACTCCCCTGTTAACACCGTCAGGCCCTCAGTCCCCCTCTAACACAGCCTGGGCCTCACACCACCTCTAACACAGTCTGGACCTCACTCACCCTCTAACACAGTCTGGGCCTCACTCCCCTGTTAACACAGTCTGGGCCTCACTCTCCCATTAACACAGTCTGGGCCTCACTCCCCCTGTAACACAGCCTGGGCCGCACTCCCTCTCTAACACAGTCTGGGCCTCACTTCCACTCTAACACACTCTGGGCCTCAATCCCCTGTTAACACAGCCTGCGTCTCACTTCCCCTCTAACACAGTCAGGGCCTCACTGCCCCCTAACACAGTCTGGGCCTCACACCCCCTCTAACACAGTCTGGACCTCACTCCCCCTCTAACACATTCTGGGCCTCTCTCTCCCTCTAACACAATCAGGCTCACTCCCCCTCTAACACAGTCACGCCCTGACTCCCCCGTTAACACAGTCTGGGCCTCACTACCCCATTAACACAGTCTGAGCCTCACTCCCCCTCTAAAACAGCCTGGGGCCTCAATCCCCCTCTAACACAGTCTGGGCCTCAATCCCCCTCTAGCACAGCCTGGGCCTCACTCATCCTCTAACAAAGTCTTCCCCTCATTCCCCTCTAACACAGCCTGGGCCTCACTCCCCCTCTAACACAGTCTGGGCCTCACTCCCCCTCTAACACAGTCTGGGCCTCACTCCCCCCTAACACAGTCTGGGCCTCACTGCCCCCTAACACAGTCTGGGCCTCACTCCCCCGTTAACACAGTCAGGGCCTCACTCCCCCTCCCACAAAGACTGGGCCCCATTCCTCTCTAACACAGTCTGGGCCTCTCTCCCCCTCTAACACAGTCAGGGCCTCACTCCCCCTCTAACACAGTCAGGGCCTCACTCCCCCCTAACGCAGTCAGGGCCTCACTCCCCCTCTAACACAGCCTGGGCCTCACTCCCCCATTAACTCAGTCTGGGCCTCACTCCCCTGTTAACACCGTCAGGCCCTCAGTCCCCCTCTAAAACAGCCTGGGCCTCAATCCCTCTCTAACACAGTCTGGGCCTCACTCCCCCTCTAACACAGTCTGGGCCTCACTCTCCAACAAACACAGTCTGGGCCTCACTCCCCTGTTAACACAGTCTGGGCCTCACTCCCCTGTTAACACAGTGGGGGCCTCACTCTCCCCGTTAACACAGTCTGGGCCTCTCTCCCACTCTAACACAGTCTGGGCCTCATTTCCCCTCTAACACACTCTGGGCCTCAATCCCCTGTTAACACAGCCTGCGTCTCACTCCCCGTCTAACACAGTCAGGCCCTCGCTCCCCCTTTAACACTGCCTGGGCCTCACTCCCTCTCTAACACAGTCAGGGCCTCACTCCCCCTCTAACACAGTCTGGGCCTCACACCCCCTCTAACACAGTCTGGACCTCACACCCCCTCTAACACAGTTTGGGCCTCACTCCCCCTCTAAAATGCCTATGTCTCACTCCCCCTCTGACACAGTCAGGTCCTCACTCCCCCTCTAACAAAGTCTGGGCCTCATTCCCCTCTTACACAGCCTGGGCCTCACTCCCCCTCTAGCACAGTCAGGGCCTCACTCCCCCTCTAACACAGTCAGGGCCTCCCTCCCCCTAACACAGCCTGGGTCTCACTCCCCCGTTAACACAGGCTGGGCCTCACTCCCCCTCTTACACTGTCAGTGGCCTCACTCCCCCCTAGCACAGTCTGGGCCTCACTCCCCCTCTAACACAGTCTGGGCCTCACTCCCCCTCTAACACAGTCTGGGCCTCATTCCCCTGTTAACTCAGTCTGGGCCTCACTCCCCCTAACACAGTCAGGCCCTCAGTCCCCCTCTAACACAGTCTGGGCCTCACTCCCACTCTAACAAAGTCTGGGCCTCCTTACTCTCTAACACAGCCTGGGCCTCAAGCCCCCTCTTATACAGTCAGGTCCTCACTCCCCCTCTAACACATTCAGTGCCTAACTCCGCCCTAACACAGTCTGGGCCTCACTCCCCCTCTAAAACAGCCTGCGTCTCACTTCCCCTCTCAAACAGTCAGAGACTCACTGCCCCCTAACACACTCTGGGCCTCACTGCCCCCTAACACACTCTGGGCCTCACTGCCCCCTAACAAACTCTGGGCCTCACTGCCCCCTAACACAGTCAGGGCCTCAGTCCCCCTCTAACAAAGTCTAGGCCTCATTCCCCTCTAACACAGCCTTTGCCTCACTCCCCCTCTAGCACAGTCAGGGCCTCACTCCCCCTCTAACACATTCAGGGCCTCACTCCCCCTCTAACAAAGTCTGGGCCTCATTCCCCTCTAACACAGCCTGGGTCTCACTCCCCCATTAACACAGGATGGGCCTCACTCCCCCTCTTACACAGTCAGTGGCCTCACTCCCCCCTAGCACAGTCTGGGCCTCACTCCCCGCTAACAAGGTCTGGGCCTCACTCGCCCTTTAACACAGTCTGCGCCTCACTCTCCCTCTTACACAGTCAGGGCCTCCCTCCCCCCTACAACAGTCTGGGCCTCACTCCCGCCTAACACAGTCTGGGCCTGACTCCCCCTCTAAAACAGTCTGGACCTCACTCTCCCTCTAACACAGTCTGGGCCTCACTCCCCTGTTAACTCAGTCTGGGCCTCTCTCCCCTATTAACACAGTCAGGCCCACGCTCCCCCTCTAACACAGCCTGGGCCTCACTCCCCCTCTAACACAGCCTGGGCCTCACTCCCTCTCTAACACAGTCAGGGCCTCACTCCCCCTCTAACACAGTCTGGACCTCACTCCCCCTCTAACACAGTCTGGGCCTCACTCCCCTGTTAACACAGTCTGGGCCTCACTCTCCCTTTAACACAGTCTGGGCCTCACTCCCACTCTAACACAGTCTGGGCCTCACTCCCCCTCTAACAAAGTCTGGGCCTCACTGCCCCCTAACACAGTCTGGGCCTCACTCCCCCCTAACACAGTCTGGGCCTCACTGCCCCTCTAACACAGTCAGGGCCTCACTCCCCCTCTAACAAAGTCTGGGCCTCATTCCCCTCTAACACAGCCTGGGCCTCACTCCCCCTCTAGCACAGTCAGGGCCTCACTCCCCCTCTAACACAGTCAGGGCCTCCCTCCCCCTAACACAGCCTGGGTCTCACTCCCCCGTTAACACAGGCTGGGCCTCACTCCCCCCTAGCACAGTCTGGGCCTCACTCGCCCTTTAACACAGTCTGGGCCTCACTCTCCCTCTTACAGAGTCAGGGCCTCCCTCCCCCCTAACACAGTCTGGGCCTCACTCCCGCCTAACACAGTCTGGGCCTGACTCCCCCTCTAAAACAGTCTGGACCTCACTCTCCCTCTAACACAGTCTGGGCCTCACTCCCCTGTTAACTCAGTCTGGGCCTCTCTCCCCTATTAACACAGTCAGGGCCTCACTCCCTCTCTAACACTGTCAGGGCCTCACTCCCTCTCTAACACAGTCAGGGCCTCACTCCCCCTCTAACACAGTCTGGGCCTCCTTCCCCTCTAATACAGGCTGGGCCTCAATCCCCCTCTTACACATTCAGGTCCTCACTCCCCTTCTAACACATTCAGTTCCTCACTCCCCCCTAAAACTGTCAGGGCCTCACTCCCCTCTATCACAATCTGGGGCCTCACTCCCCCTCTAACACAGTCTGGGCCGTACTCCCCCTCTAAAACAGCCTGGGGCCTCAATCCCCCTCTAACACAGTCTGGGCCTCACTCCCCCTCTAACAGAGTCTGCGTCTCACTCCCCCTCTAACAATGTCTGGGCCTCATTACCCCTCTAACACAGCCTGCGTCTCACTTCCCCTTTAACACAGTCAGGGCCTCACTGCCCCCTAACACAGTCTGGGCCTCACTCCCCCATTAACACAGTCAGGGCCTCACTCCCCCTCCCACAAAGACTGGGCCCCATTCCTCTCTAACACAGCCTGGGCCTCTATCCCCCTCTAACACAGTCAGGGCCTCACTCCCCCTCTAACACAGTCAGGGCCTCACTCCCCCCTAACGCAGTCTGGGCCTCACTCCCCCTCTAACACAGTCAGGGCCTGACTCCCCCTCCCACAAAGACTGGGCCCCATTCCTCTCTAACACAGTCTGGGCCTCTCTCCCCCTCTAACACAGTCAGGGCCTCACTCCCCCTCAAACACAGTCAGGGCCTCACTCCCCCCTAACGCAGTCTGGGCCTCACTCCCCCTCTAACACAGCCTGGGCCTCACACCCCCATTAACACAGTCTGGGCCTCCCTCCCCCTCTTACACAGTCTGGGCCTCACTCCCCCCTAGCACAGTCTGGGCCTCACTCCCCTGTTAACTCAGCCTGGGCCTCACTCCCCGGTTAACACCGTCAGGCCCTCAGTCCCCCTCTAACACAGCCTGGGCCTCACTCCCTCTCTAACACAGTCTGGGCCTCACTCTCCCACAAACACAGTCTGGACCTCACACCCCCTCTAACACAGTCTGGGCCTCACTCCCCCTCTAACACAGTCTGGGCCTCACTCCCCCTCTAACACAGTCTGGGCCTCACTCCCCTGTTAACACAGTCTGGTCCTCACTCCCTGTTAACACAGTGGGGGCCTCACTGCCCCCTAACACAGTCTTGGCCTCACTCCCCCTCTAACACAGCCTGGGCCTCACACCCCCTCTAACACAGTCTGGGCCTCCTTCCCCTCTAACACAGCCTGGGCCTCAAGCCCCCTCTTACACAGTCAGGTCCTCACTCCCCCTCTAACACATTCAGTGCCTCACTCCCCCCTAACACTGTCTGGGCCTCACTCCCCCCTAACACAGTCTGGGCCTCACTCCCCCCTAACACAGTCTGGGCCTCACTCCCCCTCTAAAACAGCCTGCGTCTCACTTCCCCTCTCAAACAGTCAGAGCCTCACTGCCCCCTAACACACTCTGGGCCTCACTGCCCCCTAAAACACTCTGGGCCTCACTGCCCCCTAACACACTCTGGGCCTCACTGCCTCCTAACACAGTCTGGGCCTCACTGCCCCCTAACACAATCTGGGCTTCACTCCCAATCTAACACAGTCTGGGCCTCACTTCCCCTCTAAAATGCCTATGTCTCACTCCCCCTCTGACACAGTCAGGTCCTCACTCCCCCTCTGACACAGTCAAGTCCTCACTCCCCCTCTAACAAAGTCAGGGCCTCATTCCCCTCTAACACAGCCTGTGCCTCACTCCCCCTCTAACACAGTCTGGGACTCACTCTCCCTCTTACAGAGTCAGGGCCTCCCTCCCCCCTAACACAGTCTGGACCTCACACCCCCTCTAACACAGTCTGGACCTCACTCCCCCTCTAACACAGTCTGGGCCTCACTTCCCTGTTAACACAGTCTGGTCCTCACTCTCCCATTAACACAGTCTGGGCCTCACTCCCACTCTAACACAGTCTGGGCCTCACTTCCACTCTAACACACTATGGGCCTCAATCCCATGTTAACACAGCCTGCGTCTCACTTCCCCTCTAACACAGTCAGGGCCTCACTGCCCCCTAACACAGTCTGGGCCTCACTCCCTCTCTAACACAGTCTGGGCCTCACTTCCACTCTAACACACTCTGGGCCTCAATCCCCTGTTAACACAGCCTGCGTCTCACTTCCCCTCTAACACAGTCAGGGCCTCACTGCCCCCTAACACAGTCTGGGCCTCACTCCCCCTCTAACACAGCCTTTCCCTCACACCCCCTCTAACACAGTCTGGGCCTAACTCCCCCACTAACAAAGTAAGGGCCTCATTCCCCTCTAACACAGCCTGGGCCTCACCCCCCCCTTCTAACACAGTCAGGTACTCACTCCCCCTCTAACAGTCAGTGCCTCACTCCCCCCTAACACAGTCTGTGCCTCACTCCCCCTCTAACACAGTCAGGGCCTCACTGCCCCCTAACACAGTCTGGGCCTCACTCCCCCCTAACACAGTCTGGGCCTCACTCCCCCTGTAACACAGTCAGGGCCTCACTCCCCCTCTAACAAAGTCTGGGCCTCATTCCCCTCTGACACAGCCTGGGCCTCACTCCCCCTCTAGCACAGTCAGGGCCTCACTCCCCCTCTAACACAGTCAGGGCCTCCCTCCCCCTAACACAGCCTGGGTCTCACTCCCCCGTTAACACAGGCTGGGCCTCACTCCCTCTCTTACACAGTCAGTGGCCTCACTGCCCCCTAGCACAGTCTGGGCCTCACTCGCCCTTTAACACAGTCTGGGCCTCACTCTCCCTCTTACAGAGTCAGGGCCTCCCTCCCCCCTAACACAGTCTGGGCCTCACTCCCCCTCTAAAACAGTCTGCACCTCATTCTCCCTCTAACACAGTCTGGGCCTCACTCCCCTGTTAACTCAGTCTGGGCCTCTCTCCCCTATTAACACAGTCAGGGCCTCACTCCCTCTCTAACACAGTCAGGGCCTCACTCCCTCTCTAACACAGTCAGGGCCTCACTCCCCCTCTAACACAGCCTGGGCCTCAATCCCCCTCTTACACATTCAGGTCCTCACTCCCCTTCTAACACATTCAGTGCCTCACTCCCCCCTAACACTGTCTGGGCCTCACTCCCCTCTATCACAGTCTGGGGCCTCACTCCCCCTCTAACACAGTCTGGGTCGTACTCCCCCTCTAAAAAAGCCTGGGGCCTCAATCCCCCTCTAAAACAGTCTGGGCCTCAATCCCCCTCTAGCACAGCCTGGGCCTCACTCCCCCTCTAACAATGTCTGGGCCTCACTACCCCTCTAAAACAGCCTGCGTCTCACTTCCCCTTTAACACAGTCAGGGCCTCACTGCCCCCTAACACAGACTGGGCCTCACTCCCCCATTAACACAGTCAGGGCCCCACTCCCCCTCCCACAAAGACTGGGCCCCATTCCTCTCTAACACAGCCTGGGCCTCTCTCCCCCTCTAACACAGTCAGGGCCTCACTCCCCCTCTAACACAGTCAGGGCCTCACTCCCCCCTAACGCAGTCTGGGCCTCACTCCCCCTCTAACACAGCCTGGGCCTCACACCCCCATTAACACAGTCTGGGCCTCCCTCCCCCTCTTACACCGTCAGGGCCTCACTCCCCCCTAGCACAGTCTGGGCCTCACTCCCCCCTAACACAGTCTGGGCCTCACTCCCCCTCTAACACAGTCTGGGCCTCATTCCCCTGTTAACTCAGTCTGGGCCTCACTCCCCCTAACACAGTCAGGCCCTCAGTCCCCCTCTAACACAGTCTGGGCCTCACTCCCACTCTAACAAAGTCTGGGCCTCCTTACTCTCTAACACAGCCTGGGCCTCAAGCCCCCTCTTATACAGTCAGGTCCTCACTCCCCCTCTAACACATTCAGTGCCTAACTCCGCCCTAACACAGTCTGGGCCTCACTCCCCCTCTAAAACAGCCTGCGTCTCACTTCCCCTCTCAAACAGTCAGAGACTCACTGCCCCCTAACACACTCTGGGCCTCACTGCCCCCTAACACACTCTGGGCCTCACTGCCCCCTAACAAACTCTGGGCCTCACTGCCCCCTAACACAGTCAGGGCCTCAGTCCCCCTCTAACAAAGTCTAGGCCTCATTCCCCTCTAACACAGCCTTTGCCTCACTCCCCCTCTAGCACAGTCAGGGCCTCACTCCCCCTCTAACACATTCAGGGCCTCACTCCCCCTCTAACAAAGTCTGGGCCTCATTCCCCTCTAACACAGCCTGGGCCTCACTCCCACGTTAACACATTCTGGGCCTCACTCCCCCTCTAACAAAGTCTGGGCCTCATTCCCCTCTAACACAGCCTGGGTCTCACTCCCCCGTTAACACAGGATGGGCCTCACTCCCCCTCTTACACAGTCAGTGGCCTCATTCCCCCCTAGCACAGTCTGGGCCTCACTCCCCGCTAACAAGGTCTGGGCCTCACTCGCCCTTTAACACAGTCTGCGCCTCACTCTCCCTCTTACACAGTCAGGGCCTCCCTCCCCCCTACAACAGTCTGGGCCTCACTCCCGCCTAACACAGTCTGGGCCTGACTCCCCCTCTAAAACAGTCTGGACCTCACTCTCCCTCTAACACAGTCTGGGCCTCACTCCCCTGTTAACTCAGTCTGGGCCTCTCTCCCCTATTAACACAGTCAGGCCCACGCTCCCCCTCTAACACAGCCTGGGCCTCACTCCCCCTCTAACACAGCCTGGGCCTCACTCCCTCTCTAACACAGTCAGGGCCTCACTCCCCCTCTAACACAGTCTGGACCTCACTCCCCCTCTAACACAGTCTGGGCCTCACTCCCCTGTTAACACAGTCTGGGCCTCACTCTCCCTTTAACACAGTCTGGGCCTCACTCCCACTCTAACACAGTCTGGGCCTCACTCCCCCTCTAACAAAGTCTGGGCCTCACTGCCCCCTAACACAGTCTGGGCCTCACTCCCCCCTAACACAGTCTGGGCCTCACTGCCCCTCTAACACAGTCAGGGCCTCACTCCCCCTCTAACAAAGTCTGGGCCTCATTCCCCTCTAACACAGCCTGGGCCTCACTGCCCCTCTTGCACAGTCAGGGCCTCACTCCCCTTCTAACACAGTAAGGGCCTCCCTCCCCCTAACACAGCCTGGGTCTCACTCCCCCGTTAACACAGACTGGGCCTCACTCCCCCCTAGCACAGTCTGGGCCTCACTCCCCTGTTAACACAGTCTGGGCCTCACTCTCCCTCTTACAGAGTCAGGGCCTCCCTCCCCCCTAACACAGTCTGGGCCTCACTCCCACCTAACACAGTCTGGGCCTGACTCCCCCTCTAAAACAGTCTGGGCCTCACTCCCCCTCTAACAGAGTCTGCGTCTCACTCCCCCTCTAACAATGTCTGGGCCTCACTCCCCCTCTAACACAGTCAGTGCCTCACTGCCCCCTAAAACAGTCTGGGCCTCACTCCCCCATTAACACAGTCAGGGCCTCACTCCCCCTCCTACAAAGACTGGGCCCCATTCCTCTCCAACACAGCCTGGGCCTCTCTCCCCCTCTAACACAGTCTGGGCCTCACTCCCCCTCTAACACAGTCAGGGCCTCACTCCCCTCTAACACAGCCTGGGCCTCACACCCCCATTAACACAGTCTGGGCCTCCCTCCCCCTCTTACACAGTCTGGGCCTCACTCCCCCCTAACACAGTCTGGGCCTCACTCTCCCTCTAACACAGTCTGGGCCTCACTCCCCTGTTAACTCAGTCTGGGCCTCACTCCCCTGTTAACACCGTCAGGCCCTCAGTCCCCCTCTAACACAGCCTGGGCCTCACACCACCTCTAACACAGTCTGGACCTCACTCACCCTCTAACACAGTCTGGGCCTCACTCCCCTGTTAACACAGTCTGGGCCTCACTCTCCCATTAACACAGTCTGGGCCTCACTCCCCCTGTAACACAGCCTGGGCCGCACTCCCTCTCTAACACAGTCTGGGCCTCACTTCCACTCTAACACACTCTGGGCCTCAATCCCCTGTTAACACAGCCTGCGTCTCACTTCCCCTCTAACACAGTCAGGGCCTGACTGCCCCCTAACACAGTCTGGGCCGCACTCCCTCTCTAACACAGTCTGGGCCTCACTTCCACTCTAACACACTCTGGGCCTCAATCCCCTGTTAACACAGCCTGCGTCTCACTTCCCCTCTAACACAGTCAGGGCCTCACTGCCCCCTAACACAGTCTGGGCCTCACACCCCCTCTAACACAGTCTGGACCTCACTCCCCCTCTAACACATTCTGGGCCTCTCTCTCCCTCTAACACAATCAGGCTCACTCCCCCTCTAACACAGTCACGCCCTGACTCCCCCGTTAACACAGTCTGGGCCTCACTACCCCATTAACACAGTCTGAGCCTCACTCCCCCTCTAAAACAGCCTGGGGCCTCAATCCCCCTCTAACACAGTCTGGGCCTCAATCCCCCTCTAGCACAGCCTGGGCCTCACTCATCCTCTAACAAAGTCTTCCCCTCATTCCCCTCTAACACAGCCTGGGCCTCACTCCCCCTCTAACACAGTCTGGGCCTCACTCCCCCTCTAACACAGTCTGGGCCTCACTCCCCCCTAACACAGTCTGGGCCTCACTGCCCCCTAACACAGTCTGGGCCTCACTCCCCCGTTAACACAGTCAGGGCCTCACTCCCCCTCCCACAAAGACTGGGCCCCATTCCTCTCTAACACAGTCTGGGCCTCTCTCCCCCTCTAACACAGTCAGGGCCTCACTCCCCCTCTAACACAGTCAGGGCCTCACTCCCCCCTAACGCAGTCAGGGCCTCACTCCCCCTCTAACACAGCCTGGGCCTCACTCCCCCATTAACTCAGTCTGGGCCTCACTCCCCTGTTAACACCGTCAGGCCCTCAGTCCCCCTCTAAAACAGCCTGGGCCTCAATCCCTCTCTAACACAGTCTGGGCCTCACTCCCCCTCTAACACAGTCTGGGCCTCACTCTCCAACAAACACAGTCTGGGCCTCACTCCCCTGTTAACACAGTCTGGGCCTCACTCCCCTGTTAACACAGTGGGGGCCTCACTCTCCCGTTAACACAGTCTGGGCCTCTCTCCCACTCTAACACAGTCTGGGCCTCATTTCCCCTCTAACACACTCTGGGCCTCAATCCCCTGTTAACACAGCCTGCGTCTCACTCCCCGTCTAACACAGTCAGGCCCTCGCTCCCCCTTTAACACTGCCTGGGCCTCACTCCCTCTCTAACACAGTCAGGGCCTCACTCCCCCTCTAACACAGTCTGGGCCTCACACCCCCTCTAACACAGTCTGGACCTCACACCCCCTCTAACACAGTTTGGGCCTCACTCCCCCTCTAAAATGCCTATGTCTCACTCCCCCTCTGACACAGTCAGGTCCTCACTCCCCCTCTAACAAAGTCTGGGCCTCATTCCCCTCTTACACAGCCTGGGCCTCACTCCCCCTCTAGCACAGTCAGGGCCTCACTCCCCCTCTAACACAGTCAGGGCCTCCCTCCCCCTAACACAGCCTGGGTCTCACTCCCCCGTTAACACAGGCTGGGCCTCACTCCCCCTCTTACACTGTCAGTGGCCTCACTCCCCCCTAGCACAGTCTGGGCCTCACTCCCCCCTAACAAGGTCTGGGCCTCACTCGCCCTTTAACACAGTCTGGGCCTCACTCTCCCTCTTACACAGTCAGGGCCTCCCTCCCCCCAAACACAGTCTGGGCCTCACTCCTGCCTAGCACAGTCTGGGCCTGACTCCCCCTCTAAAACAGTCTGGACCTCACTCTCCCTCTAACACAGTCTGGGCCTCACTCCCCTGTTAACTCAGTCTGGGCCTCTCTCCCCTATTAACACAGTCAGGGCCTCACTCCCCCTCTAACACAGTCTGGGCCTCACACCCCCTCTAACACAGTCTGGACCTCACACCCCCTCTAACACAGTCTGGGCCTCAAACCCCCTCTAACACAGTCTGGACCTCACACCCCCTCTAACACAGTCTGGACCTCACTCCCCCTCTAACACAGTCTGGGCCTCACTTCCCTGTTAACACAGTCTGGTCCTCACTCTCCCATTAACACAGTCTGGGCCTCACTCCCACTCTAACACAGTCTGGGCCTCACTTCCACTCTAACACACTATGGGCCTCAATCCCATGTTAACACAGCCTGCGTCTCACTTCCCCTCTAACACAGTCAGGGCCTCACTGCCCCCTAACACAGTCTGGGCCTCACTCCCTCTCTAACACAGTCTGGGCCTCACTTCCACTCTAACACACTCTGGGCCTCAATCCCCTGTTAACACAGCCTGCGTCTCACTTCCCCTCTAACACAGTCAGGGCCTCACTGCCCCCTAACACAGTCTGGGCCTCACTCCCCCTCTAACACAGCCTTTCCCTCACACCCCCTCTAACACAGTCTGGGCCTAACTCCCCCACTAACAAAGTAAGGGCCTCATTCCCCTCTAACACAGCCTGGGCCTCACCCCCCCCTTCTAACACAGTCAGGTACTCACTCCCCCTCTAACAGTCAGTGCCTCACTCCCCCCTAACACAGTCTGTGCCTCACTCCCCCTCTAACACAGTCAGGGCCTCACTGCCCCCTAACACAGTCTGGGCCTCACTCCCCCCTAACACAGTCTGGGCCTCACTCCCCCTGTAACACAGTCAGGGCCTCACTCCCCCTCTAACAAAGTCTGGGCCTCATTCCCCTCTGACACAGCCTGGGCCTCACTCCCCCTCTAGCACAGTCAGGGCCTCACTCCCCCTCTAACACAGTCAGGGCCTCCCTCCCCCTAACACAGCCTGGGTCTCACTCCCCCGTTAACACAGGCTGGGCCTCACTCCCTCTCTTACACAGTCAGTGGCCTCACTCCCCCCTAGCACAGTCTGGGCCTCACTCGCCCTTTAACACAGTCTGGGCCTCACTCTCCCTCTTACAGAGTCAGGGCCTCCCTCCCCCCTAACACAGTCTGGGCCTCACTCCCCTTCTAAAACAGTCTGGACCTCATTCTCCCTCTAACACAGTCTGGGCCTCACTCCCCTGTTAACTCAGTCTGGGCCTCTCTCCCCTATTAACACAGTCAGGGCCTCACTCCCTCTCTAACACAGTCAGGGCCTCACTCCCTCTCTAACACAGTCAGGGCCTCACTCCCCCTCTAACACAGCCTGGGCCTCAATCCCCCTCTTACACATTCAGGTCCTCACTCCCCTTCTAACACATTCAGTGCCTCACTCCCCCCTAACACTGTCTGGGCCTCACTCCCCTCTATCACAGTCTGGGGCCTCACTCCCCCTCTAACACAGTCTGGGTCGTACTCCCCCTCTAAAAAAGCCTGGGGCCTCAATCCCCCTCTAAAACAGTCTGGGCCTCAATCCCCCTCTAGCACAGCCTGGGCCTCACTCCCCCTCTAACAATGTCTGGGCCTCACTACCCCTCTAAAACAGCCTGCGTCTCACTTCCCCTTTAACACAGTCAGGGCCTCACTGCCCCCTAACACAGACTGGGCCTCACTCCCCCATTAACACAGTCAGGGCCCCACTCCCCCTCCCACAAAGACTGGGCCCCATTCCTCTCTAACACAGCCTGGGCCTCTCTCCCCCTCTAACACAGTCAGGGCCTCACTCCCCCTCTAACACAGTCAGGGCCTCACTCCCCCCTAACGCAGTCTGGGCCTCACTCCCCCTCTAACACAGCCTGGGCCTCACACCCCCATTAACACAGTCTGGGCCTCCCTCCCCCTCTTACACCGTCAGGGCCTCACTCCCCCCTAGCACAGTCTGGGCCTCACTCCCCCCTAACACAGTCTGGGCCTCACTCCCCCTCTAACACAGTCTGGGCCTCATTCCCCTGTTAACTCAGTCTGGGCCTCACTCCCCCTAACACAGTCAGGCCCTCAGTCCCCCTCTAACACAGTCTGGGCCTCACTCCCACTCTAACAAAGTCTGGGCCTCCTTACTCTCTAACACAGCCTGGGCCTCAAGCCCCCTCTTATACAGTCAGGTCCTCACTCCCCCTCTAACACATTCAGTGCCTAACTCCGCCCTAACACAGTCTGGGCCTCACTCCCCCTCTAAAACAGCCTGCGTCTCACTTCCCCTCTCAAACAGTCAGAGACTCACTGCCCCCTAACACACTCTGGGCCTCACTGCCCCCTAACACACTCTGGGCCTCACTGCCCCCTAACAAACTCTGGGCCTCACTGCCCCCTAACACAGTCAGGGCCTCAGTCCCCCTCTAACAAAGTCTAGGCCTCATTCCCCTCTAACACAGCCTTTGCCTCACTCCCCCTCTAGCACAGTCAGGGCCTCACTCCCCCTCTAACACATTCAGGGCCTCACTCCCCCTCTAACAAAGTCTGGGCCTCATTCCCCTCTAACACAGCCTGGGTCTCACTCCCCCATTAACACTGGATGGGCCTCACTCCCCCTCTTACACAGTCAGTGGCCTCACTCCCCCCTAGCACAGTCTGGGCCTCACTCCCCGCTAACAAGGTCTGGGCCTCACTCGCCCTTTAACACAGTCTGCGCCTCACTCTCCCTCTTACACAGTCAGGGCCTCCCTCCCCCCTACAACAGTCTGGGCCTCACTCCCGCCTAACACAGTCTGGGCCTGACTCCCCCTCTAAAACAGTCTGGACCTCACTCTCCCTCTAACACAGTCTGGGCCTCACTCCCCTGTTAACTCAGTCTGGGCCTCTCTCCCCTATTAACACAGTCAGGCCCACGCTCCCCCTCTAACACAGCCTGGGCCTCACTCCCCCTCTAACACAGCCTGGGCCTCACTCCCTCTCTAACACAGTCAGGGCCTCACTCCCCCTCTAACACAGTCTGGACCTCACTCCCCCTCTAACACAGTCTGGGCCTCACTCCCCTGTTAACACAGTCTGGGCCTCACTCTCCCTTTAACACAGTCTGGGCCTCACTCCCACTCTAACACAGTCTGGGCCTCACTCCCCCTCTAACAAAGTCTGGGCCTCACTGCCCCCTAACACAGTCTGGGCCTCACTCCCCCCTAACACAGTCTGGGCCTCACTGCCCCTCTAACACAGTCAGGGCCTCACTCCCCCTCTAACAAAGTCTGGGCCTCATTCCCCTCTAACACAGCCTGGGCCTCACTCCCCCTCTAGCACAGTCAGGGCCTCACTCCCCCTCTAACACAGTCAGGGCCTCCCTCCCCCTAACACAGCCTGGGTCTCACTCCCCCGTTAACACAGGCTGGGCCTCACTCCCCCCTAGCACAGTCTGGGCCTCACTCGCCCTTTAACACAGTCTGGGCCTCACTCTCCCTCTTACAGAGTCAGGGCCTCCCTCCCCCCTAACACAGTCTGGGCCTCACTCCCGCCTAACACAGTCTGGGCCTGACTCCCCCTCTAAAACAGTCTGGACCTCACTCTCCCTCTAACACAGTCTGGGCCTCACTCCCCTGTTAACTCAGTCTGGGCCTCTCTCCCCTATTAACACAGTCAGGGCCTCACTCCCTCTCTAACACTGTCAGGGCCTCACTCCCTCTCTAACACAGTCAGGGCCTCACTCCCCCTCTAACACAGTCTGGGCCTCCTTCCCCTCTAATACAGGCTGGGCCTCAATCCCCCTCTTACACATTCAGGTCCTCACTCCCCTTCTAACACATTCAGTTCCTCACTCCCCCCTAAAACTGTCAGGGCCTCACTCCCCTCTATCACAGTCTGGGGCCTCACTCCCCCTCTAACACAGTCTGGGCCGTACTCCCCCTCTAAAACAGCCTGGGGCCTCAATCCCCCTCTAACACAGTCTGGGCCTCACTCCCCCTCTAACAGAGTCTGCGTCTCACTCCCCCTCTAACAATGTCTGGGCCTCATTACCCCTCTAACACAGCCTGCGTCTCACTTCCCCTTTAACACAGTCAGGGCCTCACTGCCCCCTAACACAGTCTGGGCCTCACTCCCCCATTAACACAGTCAGGGCCTCACTCCCCCTCCCACAAAGACTGGGCCCCATTCCTCTCTAACACAGCCTGGGCCTCTATCCCCCTCTAACACAGTCAGGGCCTCACTCCCCCTCTAACACAGTCAGGGCCTCACTCCCCCCTAACGCAGTCTGGGCCTCACTCCCCCTCTAACACAGTCAGGGCCTGACTCCCCCTCCCACAAAGACTGGGCCCCATTCCTCTCTAACACAGTCTGGGCCTCTCTCCCCCTCTAACACAGTCAGGGCCTCACTCCCCCTCAAACACAGTCAGGGCCTCACTCCCCCCTAACGCAGTCTGGGCCTCACTCCCCCTCTAACACAGCCTGGGCCTCACACCCCCATTAACACAGTCTGGGCCTCCCTCCCCCTCTTACACAGTCTGGGCCTCACTCCCCCCTAGCACAGTCTGGGCCTCACTCCCCTGTTAACTCAGCCTGGGCCTCACTCCCCGGTTAACACCGTCAGGCCCTCAGTCCCCCTCTAACACAGCCTGGGCCTCACTCCCTCTCTAACACAGTCTGGGCCTCACTCTCCCACAAACACAGTCTGGACCTCACACCCCCTCTAACACAGTCTGGGCCTCACTCCCCCTCTAACACAGTCTGGGCCTCACTCCCCCTCTAACACAGTCTGGGCCTCACTCCCCTGTTAACACAGTCTGGTCCTCACTCCCTGTTAACACAGTGGGGGCCTCACTGCCCCCTAACACAGTCTTGGCCTCACTCCCCCTCTAACACAGCCTGGGCCTCACACCCCCTCTAACACAGTCTGGGCCTCCTTCCCCTCTAACACAGCCTGGGCCTCAAGCCCCCTCTTACACAGTCAGGTCCTCACTCCCCCTCTAACACATTCAGTGCCTCACTCCCCCCTAACACTGTCTGGGCCTCACTCCCCCCTAACACAGTCTGGGCCTCACTCCCCCCTAACACAGTCTGGGCCTCACTCCCCCTCTAAAACAGCCTGCGTCTCACTTCCCCTCTCAAACAGTCAGAGCCTCACTGCCCCCTAACACACTCTGGGCCTCACTGCCCCCTAAAACACTCTGGGCCTCACTGCCCCCTAACACACTCTGGGCCTCACTGCCTCCTAACACAGTCTGGGCCTCACTGCCCCCTAACACAATCTGGGCTTCACTCCCAATCTAACACAGTCTGGGCCTCACTTCCCCTCTAAAATGCCTATGTCTCACTCCCCCTCTGACACAGTCAGGTCCTCACTCCCCCTCTGACACAGTCAAGTCCTCACTCCCCCTCTAACAAAGTCAGGGCCTCATTCCCCTCTAACACAGCCTGTGCCTCACTCCCCCTCTAACACAGTCTGGGACTCACTCTCCCTCTTACAGAGTCAGGGCCTCCCTCCCCCCTAACACAGTCTGGACCTCACACCCCCTCTAACACAGTCTGGACCTCACTCCCCCTCTAACACAGTCTGGGCCTCACTTCCCTGTTAACACAGTCTGGTCCTCACTCTCCCATTAACACAGTCTGGGCCTCACTCCCACTCTAACACAGTCTGGGCCTCACTTCCACTCTAACACACTATGGGCCTCAATCCCATGTTAACACAGCCTGCGTCTCACTTCCCCTCTAACACAGTCAGGGCCTCACTGCCCCCTAACACAGTCTGGGCCTCACTCCCTCTCTAACACAGTCTGGGCCTCACTTCCACTCTAACACACTCTGGGCCTCAATCCCCTGTTAACACAGCCTGCGTCTCACTTCCCCTCTAACACAGTCAGGGCCTCACTGCCCCCTAACACAGTCTGGGCCTCACTCCCCCTCTAACACAGCCTTTCCCTCACACCCCCTCTAACACAGTCTGGGCCTAACTCCCCCACTAACAAAGTAAGGGCCTCATTCCCCTCTAACACAGCCTGGGCCTCACCCCCCCCTTCTAACACAGTCAGGTACTCACTCCCCCTCTAACAGTCAGTGCCTCACTCCCCCCTAACACAGTCTGTGCCTCACTCCCCCTCTAACACAGTCAGGGCCTCACTGCCCCCTAACACAGTCTGGGCCTCACTCCCCCCTAACACAGTCTGGGCCTCACTCCCCCTGTAACACAGTCAGGGCCTCACTCCCCCTCTAACAAAGTCTGGGCCTCATTCCCCTCTGACACAGCCTGGGCCTCACTCCCCCTCTAGCACAGTCAGGGCCTCACTCCCCCTCTAACACAGTCAGGGCCTCCCTCCCCCTAACACAGCCTGGGTCTCACTCCCCCGTTAACACAGGCTGGGCCTCACTCCCTCTCTTACACAGTCAGTGGCCTCACTGCCCCCTAGCACAGTCTGGGCCTCACTCGCCCTTTAACACAGTCTGGGCCTCACTCTCCCTCTTACAGAGTCAGGGCCTCCCTCCCCCCTAACACAGTCTGGGCCTCACTCCCCCTCTAAAACAGTCTGGACCTCATTCTCCCTCTAACACAGTCTGGGCCTCACTCCCCTGTTAACTCAGTCTGGGCCTCTCTCCCCTATTAACACAGTCAGGGCCTCACTCCCTCTCTAACACAGTCAGGGCCTCACTCCCTCTCTAACACAGTCAGGGCCTCACTCCCCCTCTAACACAGCCTGGGCCTCAATCCCCCTCTTACACATTCAGGTCCTCACTCCCCTTCTAACACATTCAGTGCCTCACTCCCCCCTAACACTGTCTGGGCCTCACTCCCCTCTATCACAGTCTGGGGCCTCACTCCCCCTCTAACACAGTCTGGGTCGTACTCCCCCTCTAAAAAAGCCTGGGGCCTCAATCCCCCTCTAAAACAGTCTGGGCCTCAATCCCCCTCTAGCACAGCCTGGGCCTCACTCCCCCTCTAACAATGTCTGGGCCTCACTACCCCTCTAAAACAGCCTGCGTCTCACTTCCCCTTTAACACAGTCAGGGCCTCACTGCCCCCTAACACAGACTGGGCCTCACTCCCCCATTAACACAGTCAGGGCCCCACTCCCCCTCCCACAAAGACTGGGCCCCATTCCTCTCTAACACAGCCTGGGCCTCTCTCCCCCTCTAACACAGTCAGGGCCTCACTCCCCCTCTAACACAGTCAGGGCCTCACTCCCCCCTAACGCAGTCTGGGCCTCACTCCCCCTCTAACACAGCCTGGGCCTCACACCCCCATTAACACAGTCTGGGCCTCCCTCGCCCTCTTACACCGTCAGGGCCTCACTCCCCCCTAGCACAGTCTGGGCCTCACTCCCCCCTAACACAGTCTGGGCCTCACTCCCCCTCTAACACAGTCTGGGCCTCATTCCCCTGTTAACTCAGTCTGGGCCTCACTCCCCCTAACACAGTCAGGCCCTCAGTCCCCCTCTAACACAGTCTGGGCCTCACTCCCACTCTAACAAAGTCTGGGCCTCCTTACTCTCTAACACAGCCTGGGCCTCAAGCCCCCTCTTATACAGTCAGGTCCTCACTCCCCCTCTAACACATTCAGTGCCTAACTCCGCCCTAACACAGTCTGGGCCTCACTCCCCCTCTAAAACAGCCTGCGTCTCACTTCCCCTCTCAAACAGTCAGAGACTCACTGCCCCCTAACACACTCTGGGCCTCACTGCCCCCTAACACACTCTGGGCCTCACTGCCCCCCTAACAAACTCTGGGCCTCACTGCCCCCTAACACAGTCAGGGCCTCAGTCCCCCTCTAACAAAGTCTAGGCCTCATTCCCCTCTAACACAGCCTTTGCCTCACTCCCCCTCTAGCACAGTCAGGGCCTCACTCCCCCTCTAACACATTCAGGGCCTCACTCCCCCTCTAACAAAGTCTGGGCCTCATTCCCCTCTAACACAGCCTGGGTCTCACTCCCCCATTAACACAGGATGGGCCTCACTCCCCCTCTTACACAGTCAGTGGCCTCACTCCCCCCTAGCACAGTCTGGGCCTCACTCCCCGCTAACAAGGTCTGGGCCTCACTCGCCCTTTAACACAGTCTGCGCCTCACTCTCCCTCTTACACAGTCAGGGCCTCCCTCCCCCCTACAACAGTCTGGGCCTCACTCCCGCCTAACACAGTCTGGGCCTGACTCCCCCTCTAAAACAGTCTGGACCTCACTCTCCCTCTAACACAGTCTGGGCCTCACTCCCCTGTTAACTCAGTCTGGGCCTCTCTCCCCTATTAACACAGTCAGGCCCACGCTCCCCCTCTAACACAGCCTGGGCCTCACTCCCCCTCTAACACAGCCTGGGCCTCACTCCCTCTCTAACACAGTCAGGGCCTCACTCCCCCTCTAACACAGTCTGGACCTCACTCCCCCTCTAACACAGTCTGGGCCTCACTCCCCTGTTAACACAGTCTGGGCCTCACTCTCCCTTTAACACAGTCTGGGCCTCACTCCCACTCTAACACAGTCTGGGCCTCACTCCCCCTCTAACAAAGTCTGGGCCTCACTGCCCCCTAACACAGTCTGGGCCTCACTCCCCCCCTAACACAGTCTGGGCCTCACTGCCCCTCTAACACAGTCAGGGCCTCACTCCCCCTCTAACAAAGTCTGGGCCTCATTCCCCTCTAACACAGCCTGGGCCTCACTCCCCCTCTAGCACAGTCAGGGCCTCACTCCCCCTCTAACACAGTCAGGGCCTCCCTCCCCCTAACACAGCCTGGGTCTCACTCCCCCCGTTAACACAGGCTGGGCCTCACTCCCCCCTAGCACAGTCTGGGCCTCACTCGCCCTTTAACACAGTCTGGGCCTCACTCTCCCTCTTACAGAGTCAGGGCCTCCCTCCCCCCTAACACAGTCTGGGCCTCACTCCCGCCTAACACAGTCTGGGCCTGACTCCCCCTCTAAAACAGTCTGGACCTCACTCTCCCTCTAACACAGTCTGGGCCTCACTCCCCTGTTAACTCAGTCTGGGCCTCTCTCCCCTATTAACACAGTCAGGGCCTCACTCCCTCTCTAACACTGTCAGGGCCTCACTCCCTCTCTAACACAGTCAGGGCCTCACTCCCCCTCTAACACAGTCTGGGCCTCCTTCCCCTCTAATACAGGCTGGGCCTCAATCCCCCTCTTACACATTCAGGTCCTCACTCCCCTTCTAACACATTCAGTTCCTCACTCCCCCCTAAAACTGTCAGGGCCTCACTCCCCTCTATCACAGTCTGGGGCCTCACTCCCCCTCTAACACAGTCTGGGCCGTACTCCCCCTCTAAAACAGCCTGGGGCCTCAATCCCCCTCTAACACAGTCTGGGCCTCACTCCCCCTCTAACAGAGTCTGCGTCTCACTCCCCCTCTAACAATGTCTGGGCCTCATTACCCCTCTAACACAGCCTGCGTCTCACTTCCCCTTTAACACAGTCAGGGCCTCACTGCCCCCTAACACAGTCTGGGCCTCACTCCCCCATTAACACAGTCAGGGCCTCACTCCCCCTCCCACAAAGACTGGGCCCCATTCCTCTCTAACACAGCCTGGGCCTCTATCCCCCTCTAACACAGTCAGGGCCTCACTCCCCCTCTAACACAGTCAGGGCCTCACTCCCCCCTAACGCAGTCTGGGCCTCACTCCCCCTCTAACACAGTCAGGGCCTGACTCCCCCTCCCACAAAGACTGGGCCCCATTCCTCTCTAACACAGTCTGGGCCTCTCTCCCCCTCTAACACAGTCAGGGCCTCACTCCCCCTCAAACACAGTCAGGGCCTCACTCCCCCCTAACGCAGTCTGGGCCTCACTCCCCCTCTAACACAGCCTGGGCCTCACACCCCCATTAACACAGTCTGGGCCTCCCTCCCCCTCTTACACAGTCTGGGCCTCACTCCCCCCTAGCACAGTCTGGGCCTCACTCCCCTGTTAACTCAGCCTGGGCCTCACTCCCCGGTTAACACCGTCAGGCCCTCAGTCCCCCTCTAACACAGCCTGGGCCTCACTCCCTCTCTAACACAGTCTGGGCCTCACTCTCCCACAAACACAGTCTGGACCTCACACCCCCTCTAACACAGTCTGGGCCTCACTCCCCCTCTAACACAGTCTGGGCCTCACTCCCCCTCTAACACAGTCTGGGCCTCACTCCCCTGTTAACACAGTCTGGTCCTCACTCCCTGTTAACACAGTGGGGGCCTCACTGCCCCCTAACACAGTCTTGGCCTCACTCCCTCTCTAACACAGCCTGGGCCTCACACCCCCTCTAACACAGTCTGGGCCTCCTTCCCCTCTAACACAGCCTGGGCCTCAAGCCCCCTCTTACACAGTCAGGTCCTCACTCCCCCTCTAACACATTCAGTGCCTCACTCCCCCCTAACACTGTCTGGGCCTCACTCCCCCCTAACACAGTCTGGGCCTCACTCCCCCCTAACACAGTCTGGGCCTCACTCCCCCTCTAAAACAGCCTGCGTCTCACTTCCCCTCTCAAACAGTCAGAGCCTCACTGCCCCCTAACACACTCTGGGCCTCACTGCCCCCTAAAACACTCTGGGCCTCACTGCCCCCTAACACACTCTGGGCCTCACT
Source organism: Isurus oxyrinchus (assembly GCA_026770705.1). NCBI lineage: Eukaryota > Metazoa > Chordata > Chondrichthyes > Lamniformes > Lamnidae > Isurus > Isurus oxyrinchus. The sequence goes on along the minus strand of JANJGN010000753.1, from coordinate 125,990 downwards.
GCCTCCTAACACAGTCTGGGCCTCACTGCCCCCTAACACAATCTGGGCTTCACTCCCAATCTAACACAGTCTGGGCCTCACTTCCCCTCTAAAATGCCTATGTCTCACTCCCCCTCTGACACAGTCAGGTCCTCACTCCCCCTCTGACACAGTCAAGTCCTCACTCCCCCTCTAACAAAGTCAGGGCCTCATTCCCCTCTAACACAGCCTGTGCCTCACTCCCCCTCTAACACAGTCTGGGACTCACTCTCCCTCTTACAGAGTCAGGGCCTCCCTCCCCCCTAACACAGTCTGGGCCTCACTCCCCCTCTAACACAGTCTGGGACTAACTCTCCCTCTTACAGAGTCAGGGCCTCCCTCCCCCGTAACACAGTCTGGGCCTCACTCCCACCTAAAACAGTCTGGGCCTCACTCCCCCTCTGACAGAGTCTGCGTCTCACTCCCCCCTCTAACAATGTCTGGGCCTCACTCCCCCTCTAACACAGTCAGTGCCTCACTGCCCCCTAAAACAGTTTGGGCCTCACTCCCCCGTTAACACAGGCAGGGCCTCACTCCCCCTCCCACAAAGACTGGGCCCCATTCCTCTCCAACACAGCCTGGGCCTCACTCCCCCTCTAACACAGTCTGGGCCTCACTCCCCCTCTAACACAGTCTGGGCCTCACTCCCCCTCTAACACACCCTGGGCCTCACACCACCTCTAACACAGTCTGGACCTCACTCACCCTCTAACACAGTCTGGGCCTCACTCCCCTGTTAACACAGTCAGGGCCTCACTCCCCCTGTAACACAGCCTGGGCCTCACTCCCACTCTAACACAGTCTGGGCCTCACTTCCACTCTAACACACTCTGGGCCTCAATCCCCTGTTAACACAGCCTGCGTCTCACTTCCCCTCTAACACAGTCAGCGCCTCACTGCCCCCTAACACAGTCTGGGCCTCACACCCCCTCTAACACAGTCTGGACCTCACTCCCCCTCTAACACAGTCTGGGCCTCACTCCCCTGTTAACACAGTCTGGGCCTTACTCTCCCATTAGCACAGTCTGGGCCTCACTCCCACTCTAACACAGTCTGGGCCTCACTTCCACTCTAACACACTCTGGGCCTCAATCCCCTGTTAAAACAGCCTGAGTCTCACTTCCCCTCTAACACAGTCAGGGCCTCACTGCCCCCTAAAACAGTCTGGGCCTCACTCCCCTGTTAACACAGTCTGGGCCTCACTCCCCTGTTAACTCAGCCTGGGCCTCACTCCCCGATTAACACCGTCAGGCACTTAGTCCCCCTCTAACACAGCCTGGGCCTCACTCCCTCTCTAACAAAGTCTGGGCCTCACTCCCCCTCTAACACAGTCTTGGCCTCACTCTGCCACAAACACAGTCTGGACCTCATATCCCCTCTAACACAGTCTGGGCCTCACTCCCCCTCTAACACAGTCTGGGCCTCACTCCCCTGTTAACACAGTCTGGGCCTCACTCCCCTGTTAACACAGTCTGGGCCTCACTCTCCCGTTAAAACATCTCAGCCTCACTCCCCCTCTAGCACAGTCTGGGCCTCACTCCCCTGTTAACACAGTCTGGGCCTCACTCCCCTGTTAACACAGTCTGGGCCTCACTCTCCCGTTAACACAGTCTGGGCCTCTCTCCCACTCTAACACAGTCTGGGCCTCATTTCCCCTCTAACACACTCTGGGCCTCAATCCCCTGTTAACACAGCCTGCGTCTCACTCCCCGTCTAACACAGTCAGGGCCTCACACCCCCCTTAACACAGTCTGGGCCTCACTGCCCCCTAACACAACCTGGGCCTCACTCGCCCTCAAACACAGTCTGGGCCTCACTCCCCCTCTAACACAGTCTGGGCCTCACTGCCCCCTAACACAGTCTGGGCCTCACTCCCCCTCTAAAACAGCATTCGTCTCATTTCCCTCTGACACAGTCAGAACCTCACTCCCCCTCTAACACAGTCAGGGCCTCACTCCCCCCTAACGCAGTCTGGGCCTCACTCCCCCTCTAACACAGTCTGGGCCTCACACCCCCATTAACACAGTCTGGGCCTCCCTCCCCCTCTTACACAGTCAGGGCCTCACTCCCCCCTAGCACAGTCTGGGCCTCACTCCCCCCTAACACAGTCTGGGCCTCTCTCCCCCTCTAACACAGTCTGGGCCTCACTCCCCTGTTAACTCAGTCTGGGCCTCACTCCCCTGTTAACACCGTCAGGCCCTCAGTCCCCCTCTAACACAGCCTGGGCCTCACTCCCTCTCTAACACAGTCTGGGCCTCACTCCCCCACTACAGAGTCTGGGCCTCACTCCCCCTCAAACACAGTCTGGGCCTCACTCCCCCCTAACACAGTCTGGGCCTCACTCTCCCACAAACACAGTCTGGACCTCACACACCCTCTAACACAGTCTGGGCCTCACTCCCCCTCTAACACAGTCTGGGCCTCACTCCCCTGTTAACACAGTCTGGGCCTCACTCCCCTGTTAACACAGTGGGGGCCTCAATCTCCCGTTAACACAGTCTGGGCCTCTCTCCCACTCTAACACAGTCTGGGCCTCATTTCCCCTCTAACACACTCTGGGCCTCAATCCCCTGTTAACACAGCCTGCGTCTCACTCCCCGTCTAACATAGTCAGGCCCTCGCTCCCCCTTTAACACTGCCTGGGCCTCACTCCCTCTCTAACACAGTCAGGGCCTCACTCCCCCTCTAACACAGTCTGGGCCTCACACCCCCTCTAACACAGTCTGGACCTCACACCCCCTCTAACACAGTCTGGACCTCACTCCCCCTCTAACACAGTCTGGGCCTCACTCCCCAGTTAACACAGTCTGGGCCTCACTCTCCCATTAACACAGTTTGGGCCTCACTCCCACTCTAACACTGCCTGGGCCTCACTGCCCCCTAACACAGTCTGGGCCTCACACCCTCTCTAACACAGTCTGGACCTCACACCCCCTCTAACACAGTCTGGACCTCACTCCCCCTCTAACACAGTGTGGGCCTCACTCCACTGTAAACACAGTCTGGGCCTCACTCCCCCTGTAACACAGCCTGGGCCTCACTCCCTCTCTAACACAGTCTGGGCCTCACTGCCCCCTAACACAGTCTGGGCCTCACTCCCCCTCTAAAACAGCATGCGTCTCATTTCCCTCTGACACAGTCAGAACGTCACTCCCCCTCTAACACAGTCAGGGCCTCACTCCCACCTAACGCAGTCTGGGCCTCACTCCCCCTCTAACACAGTCTGGACCTCACTCCCCCTCTAACACAGTCTGGGCCTCACTCCCCAGTTAACACAGTCTGGGCCTCACTCTCCCATTAACACAGTTTGGGCCTCACTCCCACTCTAACACTGCCTGGGCCTCACTGCCCCCTAACACAGTCTGGGCCTCACACCCTCTCTAACACAGTCTGGACCTCACACCCCCTCTAACACAGTCTGGACCTCACTCCCCCTCTAACACAGTGTGGGCCTCACTCCACTGTAAACACAATCTGGGCCTCACTCCCCCTGTAACACAGCCTGGGCCTCACTCCCTCTCTAACACAGTCTGGGCCTCACTGCCCCCTAACACAGTCTGGGCCTCACTCCCCCTCTAAAACAGCATGCGTCTCATTTCCCTCTGACACAGTCAGAACGTCACTCCCCCTCTAACACAGTCAGGGCCTCACTCCCACCTAACACAGCCTGGGCCTCACACCCCCATTAACACAGTCTGGGCCTCCCTCCCCCTCTTACACAGTCAGGGCCTCACTCTTCCCTAGCACAGTCTGGGCCTCACTCCCCCCTAACACAGTCTGGGCCTCTCTCCCCCTCTAACACAGTCTGGGCCTCACTCCCCTGTTAACTCAGTCTGGGCCTCACTCCCCTGTTAACACCGTCCGGCCCTCAGTCCCCCTCTAACACAGTCTGGGCCTCACTCCCCCACTACAGAGTCTGGGCCTCACTCCCCCTCAAACACAGTCTGGGCCTCACTCCCCCCTAACACAGTCTGGGCCTCACTCTCCCACAAACACAGTCTGGACCTCACACCCCCTCTAACACAGTCTGGGCCTCACTCCCCCTCTAACACAGTCTGGGCCTCACTCCCCTGTTAACACAGTCTGGGCCTCACTCCCCTGTTAACACAATGGGGGCCTCAATCTCCCGTTAACACAGTCTGGGCCTCTCTCCCACTCTAACACAGTCTGGGCCTCATTTCCCCTCTAACACACTCTGGGCCTCAATCCCCTGTTAACACAGCCTGCGTCTCAATCCCCGTCTAACACAGTCAGGCCCTTGCTCCCCCTCTAACACTGCCTGGGCCTCACTCCCTCTCTAACACAGTCAGGGCCTCACTCCCCCTCTAACACAGTCTGGGCCTCACACCCCCTCTAACACAGTCTGGACCTCACACCCCCTCTAACACAGTCTGGACCTCACTCCCCCTCTAACACAGTCTGGGCCTCACTCCCCAGTTAACACAGTCTGGGCCTCACTCTCCCATTAACACAGTTTGGGCCTCACTCCACTCTAACACTGCCTGGGCCTCACTGCCCCCTAACACAGTCTGGGCCTCACACCCCCTCTAACACAGTCTGGACCTCACACCCCCTCTAACACAGTCTGGACCTCACTCCCCCTCTAACACAGTGTGGGCCTCACTCCACTGTAAACACAGTCTGGGCCTCACTCTCCCATTAACACAGTCTGGGCCTCACTCCCCCTGTAACACAGCCTGGGCCTCACTCCCTCTCTAACACAGTCTGGGCCTCACTTCCACTCTAACACACTCTGGGCCTCAATCCCCTGTTAACACAGCCTGCGTCTCACTTCCCCTCTAACACAGTCAGGGCCTCGCTGCCCCCTAACACAGTCTGGGCCTCACACCCCCTCTAACACAGTCTGGACCTCACACCCCCTCTAACACAGTCTGGACCTCACTCCCCCTCTAACACATTCTGGGCCTCACTCCCCTGTTAACACAGTCTGGGCCTCACTCCCCCTCTAACACAGTCTGGGCCTCACTCCCCTGTTAACTCAGCCTGGGCCTCACTCCCCGGTTAACACCATCAGGCCCTCAGTCCCCCTCTAACACAGCCTGGGCCTCACTCCCTCTCTAACACAGTCTGGGCCTCACTCCCCCTCTAACACAGTCTGGGCCTCACTCCCCTGTTAACACAGTCTGGGCCTCACTCCCCTGTTAACACAGTGGGGGCCTCACTCTCCCGTTAACACAGTCTGGGCCTCTCTCCCACTCTAACACAGTCTGGGCCTCATTTCCCCTCTAACACAGTCTGGGCCTCACTCCCCCTCTAACACAGTCTGGGCCTCACTCCCCTGTTAACACAGTCTGGGCCTCACTCCCCTGTTAACACAGTGGGGGCCTCACTCTCCCGTTAACACAGTCTGGGCCTCTCTCCCACTCTAACACAGTCTGGGCCTCATTTCCCCTCTAACACACTCTGGGCATCAATCCCCTGTTAACACAGCCTGCGTCTCACTCCCCGTCTAACACAGTCTGGGCCTCACACCCCCTCTAACACAGTCTGGGCCTCACACCCCCTCTAACAGAGTCTGGGCCTCCTTCCCCTCTAACACAGCCTGGGCCTCAAGCCCCCTCTTACACAGTCAGGTCCTCACTCCCCCTCTAACACATTCAGTGCCTCACTCCCCTCTAACACTGTCTGGGCCTCACTCCCCCCTAACACAGTCTGGGCCTCACTCCCCCCTAACACAGTCTGGGCCTCACTCCCCCTCTAAAACAGCCTGCGTCTCACTTCCCCTCTCAAACAGTCAGAGCCTCACTGCCCCCTAACACACTCTGGGCCTCACTGCCCCCTAACACACTCTGGGCCTCACTGCCCCCTAACACACTCTGGACCTCACTGCCTCCTAACACAGTCTGGGCCTCACTACCCCCTAACACAATCTGGGCTTCACTCCCAATCTAACACAGTCTGGGCCTCAGTTCCCCTCTAAAATGCCTATGTCTCACTCCCCCTCTGACACAGTCAGGTCCTCACTCCCCCTCTAACACAGTCAGGGCCTCACTAACCCTCTAACAAAGTCAGGGCCTCATTCCCCTCTAACACAGCCTTTGCCTCACTCCCCCTCTAACACAGTCTGGGACTCACTCTCCCTCTTACAGAGTCAGGGCCTCCCTCCCCCGTAACACAGTCTGGGCCTCACTCCCACCTAACACAGTCTGGGCCTGACTCCCCCTCTAAAACAGTCTGGGCCTCACTCCCCCTCTAACAGAGTCTGCGTCTCACTCCCCCTCTAACAATGTCTGGGCCTCACTCCCCCTCTAACACAGCCTTCGTCTCACTTCCCCTCTAACACAGCCTGGGCCTCACACCCCCTCTAACACAGCCTGGGCCTCACTCCCCCTCTAACACAGCCTGGGCCTCACACCCCCTCTAACACAGTCTGGGCCTCACTCCCCCTCTAACAAAGTCTGGGCCTCCTTCCCCTCTAACACAGCCTGGGCCTCACTCCCCCTCTTACACAGTCAGGTCCTCACTCCCCCTCTAACACATTCAGTGCCTCACACCCCCTCTTACACAGTCTGGGCCTCACTCCCCTGTTAACACAGTCTGGGCCTCACTCCCCTGTTAACACAATGGGGGCCTCAATCTCCCGTTAACACAGTCTGGGCCTCTCTCCCACTCTAACACAGTCTGGGCCTCATTTCCCCTCTAACACACTCTGGGCCTCAATCCCCTGTTAACACAGCCTGCGTCTCAATCCCCGTCTAACACAGTCAGGCCCTTGCTCCCCCTCTAACACTGCCTGGGCCTCACTCCCTCTCTAACACAGTCAGGGCCTCACTCCCCCTCTAACACAGTCTGGGCCTCACACCCCCTCTAACACAGTCTGGACCTCACACCCCCTCTAACACAGTCTGGACCTCACTCCCCCTCTAACACAGTCTGGGCCTCACTCCCCAGTTAACACAGTCTGGGCCTCACTCTCCCATTAACACAGTTTGGGCCTCACTCCACTCTAACACTGCCTGGGCCTCACTGCCCCCTAACACAGTCTGGGCCTCACACCCCCTCTAACACAGTCTGGACCTCACACCCCCTCTAACACAGTCTGGACCTCACTCCCCCTCTAACACAGTGTGGGCCTCACTCCACTGTAAACACAGTCTGGGCCTCACTCTCCCATTAACACAGTCTGGGCCTCACTCCCCCTGTAACACAGCCTGGGCCTCACTCCCTCTCTAACACAGTCTGGGCCTCACTTCCACTCTAACACACTCTGGGCCTCAATCCCCTGTTAACACAGCCTGCGTCTCACTTCCCCTCTAACACAGTCAGGGCCTCGCTGCCCCCTAACACAGTCTGGGCCTCACACCCCCTCTAACACAGTCTGGACCTCACACCCCCTCTAACACAGTCTGGACCTCACTCCCCCTCTAACACAGTCTGGGCCTCACTCCCCTGTTAACACAGTCTGGGCCTCACTCCCCCTCTAACACAGTCTGGGCCTCACTCCCCTGTTAACTCAGCCTGGGCCTCACTCCCCGGTTAACACCATCAGGCCCTCAGTCCCCCTCTAACACAGCCTGGGCCTCACTCCCTCTCTAACACAGTCTGGGCCTCACTCCCCCTCTAACACAGTCTGGGCCTCACTCCCCTGTTAACACAGTCTGGGCCTCACTCCCCTGTTAACACAGTGGGGGCCTCACTCTCCCGTTAACACAGTCTGGGCCTCTCTCCCACTCTAACACAGTCTGGGCCTCATTTCCCCTCTAACACAGTCTGGGCCTCACTCCCCCTCTAACACAGTCTGGGCCTCACTCCCCTGTTAACACAGTCTGGGCCTCACTCCCCTGTTAACACAGTGGGGGCCTCACTCTCCCGTTAACACAGTCTGGGCCTCTCTCCCACTCTAACACAGTCTGGGCCTCATTTCCCCTCTAACACACTCTGGGCATCAATCCCCTGTTAACACAGCCTGCGTCTCACTCCCCGTCTAACACAGTCTGGGCCTCACACCCCCTCTAACACAGTCTGGGCCTCACACCCCCTCTAACAGAGTCTGGGCCTCCTTCCCCTCTAACACAGCCTGGGCCTCAAGCCCCCTCTTACACAGTCAGGTCCTCACTCCCCCTCTAACACATTCAGTGCCTCACTCCCCTCTAACACTGTCTGGGCCTCACTCCCCCCTAACACAGTCTGGGCCTCACTCCCCCCTAACACAGTCTGGGCCTCACTCCCCCTCTAAAACAGCCTGCGTCTCACTTCCCCTCTCAAACAGTCAGAGCCTCACTGCCCCCTAACACACTCTGGGCCTCACTGCCCCCTAACACACTCTGGGCCTCACTGCCCCCTAACACACTCTGGACCTCACTGCCTCCTAACACAGTCTGGGCCTCACTACCCCCTAACACAATCTGGGCTTCACTCCCAATCTAACACAGTCTGGGCCTCAGTTCCCCTCTAAAATGCCTATGTCTCACTCCCCCTCTGACACAGTCAGGTCCTCACTCCCCCTCTAACACAGTCAGGGCCTCACTAACCCTCTAACAAAGTCAGGGCCTCATTCCCCTCTAACACAGCCTTTGCCTCACTCCCCCTCTAACACAGTCTGGGACTCACTCTCCCTCTTACAGAGTCAGGGCCTCCCTCCCCCGTAACACAGTCTGGGCCTCACTCCCACCTAACACAGTCTGGGCCTGACTCCCCCTCTAAAACAGTCTGGGCCTCACTCCCCCTCTAACAGAGTCTGCGTCTCACTCCCCCTCTAACAATGTCTGGGCCTCACTCCCCCTCTAACACAGCCTTCGTCTCACTTCCCCTCTAACACAGCCTGGGCCTCACACCCCCTCTAACACAGCCTGGGCCTCACTCCCCCTCTAACACAGCCTGGGCCTCACACCCCCTCTAACACAGTCTGGGCCTCACTCCCCCTCTAACAAAGTCTGGGCCTCCTTCCCCTCTAACACAGCCTGGGCCTCACTCCCCCTCTTACACAGTCAGGTCCTCACTCCCCCTCTAACACATTCAGTGCCTCACACCCCCTCTTACACAGTCTGGGCCTCACTCCCCCTCTAAAAAAGTCTGGGCCTCACTCCCCCACTAACACAGTCTGGGCCTCACTCCCCCTCTAAAACAGCCTGGGCCTCACTCCCCTGTTAACACAGTCTGGGCCTCACTCCCCTGTTAACACAGTCTGGGCCTCACTCCCCCACTAACACAGTCTGGGCCTCACACCCCCTCTAACACAGTCTGGACCTCACACCCCCTCTAACACAGTCTGGACCTCACTCCCCCTCTAACACAGTCTGGGCCTCACTCCCCAGTTAACACAGTCTGGGCCTCACTCTCCCATTAACACAGTTTGGGCCTCACTCCCACTCTAACACAGCCTGGGCCTCACTGCCCCCTAACACAGTCTGGGCCTCACACCCCCTCTAACACAGTCTGGACCTCACTCCCCCTCTAAAACAGTCTGGGCCTCACTCCACTGTTAACACAGTCTGGGCCTCACTCTCCCATTTACACAGTCTGGGCCTCACTCCCCCTGTAAAACAGCCTGGGCCTCACTCCCTCTCTAACACAGTCTGGGCCTCACTTCCACTCTAACACACTCTGGGCCTCAATCCCCTGTTAACACAGCCTGCGACTCACTTCCCCTCTAACACAGTCAGGGCCTCACTGCCCCCTAACACAGTCTGGGCCTCACACCCCCTCTAACACAGTCTGGACCTCACACCCCATCTAACACAGTCTGGACCTCACTCCCCCTCTAACACAGTCTGGACCTCACTCCCCCTCTAACACAGTCTGGGCCTCACTCCCACCTAACACAGTCTGGGCCTGACTCCCTCTCTAAAACAGTCTGGGCCTCACTCCCCCTCTAACAGAGTCTGCGTCTCACTCCCCCTCTAACAATGTCTGGGCCTCACTCCCCCTCTAACACAGTCAGTGCCTCACTGCCCCCTAAAACAGTCTGGGCCTCACTCCCCCGTTAACACAGTCAGGGCCTCACTCCCCCTCCCACAAAGACTGGGCCCCATTCCTCTCCAACACAGCCTGGGCCTCTCTCCCCCTCTAACACAGTCTGGGCCTCACTCCCCCTCTAACACAGTCAGGGCCTCACTCCCCTCTAACACAGCCTGGGCCTCACACCCCCATTAACACAGTCTGGGCCTCCCTCCCCCTCTTACACAGTCTGGGCCTCACTCCCCCCTAACACAGTCTGGGCCTCACTCCCCCCTAAAACAGTCTGGGCCTCACTCTCCCTCTAACACAGTCTGGGCCTCACTCCCCTGTTAACACAGTCTGTGCCTCACTCCCCTGTTAACACAGTCTGGGCCTCACTCCCCCACTAACACAGTCTGGGCCTCACACCCCCTCTAACACAGTCTGGACCTCACACCCCCTCTAACACAGTCTGGACCTCACTCCCCCTCTAACACAGTCTTGGCCTCACTCCCCAGTTAACACAGTCTGGGCTCACTCTCCCATTAACACAGTTTGGGCCTCACTCCCACTCTAACACAGTCTGGGCCTCACTGCCCCCTAACACAGTCTGGGCCTCACACCCCCTCTAACACAGTCTGGACCTCATTCCCCTCTAACACAGTCTGGGCCTCACTCCACTGTTAACACAGTCTGGGCCTCACTCTCCCATTTACACAGTCTGGGCCTCACTCCCCCTGTAAAACAGCCTGGGCCTCACTCCCTCTCTAACACAGTCTGGGCCTCACTTCCACTCTAACACACTCTGGGCCTCAATCTCCTGTTAACACAGCCTGCGACTCACTTCCCCTCTAACACAGTCAGGGCCTCATTGCCCCCTAACACAGTCTGGGCCTCACACCCCCTCTAACACAGTCTGGACCTCACACCCCCTCTAACACAGTCTGGACCTCACTCCCCCTCTAACACAGTCTGGGCCTCACTCCCCTGTTAACACAGTCTGGGCCTCACTCCCCCTTTAACACAGTCTGGGCCTCACTCCCCTGTTAACTCAGCCTGGGCCTCACTCCCTGGTTAACACCGTCAGGCCCTCAGTCCCCCTCTAACACAGACTGGGCCTCACTCCCTCTCTAACACAGTCTGGGCCTCACTCCCCCTCTAACACCGTCTGGGACTCACTCTCCCTCTTACAGAGTCAGGGCCTCCCTCCCCCCTAACACAGTCTGGGCCTCACTCCCACCTAACACAGTCTGGGCCTGACTCCCCCTCTAAAACAGTCTGGGCCTCACTCCCCCTCTAACAGAGTCTGCGTCTCACTCCCCCTCTAACAATGTCTGGGCCTCACTCCCCCTCTAACACAGTCAGTGCCTCACTGCCCCCTAAAACAGTCTGGGCCTCACTCCGCCGTTAACACAGTCAGGGCCTCACTCCCCCTCCCACAAAGACTGGGCCCCATTCCTCTCCAACACAGCCTGGGCCTCTCTCCCCCTCTAACACAGTCTGGGCCTCACTCCCCCTCTAACACAGTCAGGGCCTCACTCCCCTCTAACACAGCCTGGGCCTCACACCCCCATTAACACAGTCTGGGCCTCCCTCCCCCTCTTACACAGTCAGGGCCTCACTCCCCCCTAACACAGTCTGGGCCTCACTCTCCCTCTAACACAGTCTGGGACTCACTCCCCTGTTAACTCAGTCTGGGCCTCACTCCCCTGTTAACACCGTCAGGCCCTCAGTCCCCCTCTAACACAGCCTGGGCCTCACACCACCTCTAACACAGTCTGGACCTCACTCACCCTCTAACACAGTCTGGGCCTCACTCCCCTGTTAACACAGTCTAGGCCTCACTCTCCCATTAACACAGTCTGGGCCTCACTCCCCCTGTAATACAGCCTGGGCCTCACTCCCTCTCTAACACAGCGTGGGCCTCACTTCCACTCTAACACAATCTGGGCCTCAATCCCCTGTTAACACAGCCTGCGTCTCACTTCCCCTCTAACACAGTCAGGGCCTCACTGCCCCCTAACACAGTCTGGGCCTCACACCCCCTCTAACACAGTCTGGACCTCACTCCCCCCTCTAACACAGTCTGGGCCTCACTCCCCTGTTAACACAGCCTGCGTCTCACTTCCCCTCTAACACAGTCAGGGCCTCACTGCCCCCTAACACAGTCTGGGCCTCACACCCCCTCTAACACAGTCTGGACCTCACTCCCCCCTCTAACACAGTCTGGGCCTCACTCCCCTGTTAACACAGTCTGGGCCTTACTCTCTCATTAACACATTCTGGGCCTCACTCCCACTCTAACACAGTCTGGGCCTCACTTCCACTCTAACACACTCTGGGCCTCAATCCCCTGTTAACACAGCCTGCGTCTCACTTCCCCTCTAACACAGTCAGGGCCTCACTGCCCCCTAACACAGTCTGGGCCTCACTCCCCATCTAACACAGTCTGGGCCTCACTCCCCTGTTAACTCAGCCTGGGCCTCACTCCCCGGTTAACACCGTCAGGCCCTTAGTCCCCCTCTAACACAGCCTGGGCCTCACTCCCTCTCTAACACAGTCTGGGCCTCACTCCCCCTCTAACACAGTCTGGGCCTCACTCTCCCACAAACACAGTCTGGACCTCATATCCCCTCTAACACAGTCTGGGCATCACTCCCCCTCTAACACAGTCTGGGCCTCACTCCCCTGTTAACACAGTCTGGGCCTCACGCCCCTGTTAACACAGTCTGAGCCTCACTCTCCCGTTAACACAGTCTCGGCCTCACTCCCCCTCTAGCACATTCTGGGCCTCACTCCCCTATTAACACAGTCTGGGCCTCACTCCCCTGTTAACACAGTCTGGGCCTCACTCTCCCGTTAACACAGTCTGGGCCTCTCTCCCACTCTAACACAGTCTGAGCCTCATTTCCCCTCTAACACACTCTGGGCCTCAATCCCCTGTTAACACAGCCTGCGTCTCACTCCCCGTCTAACACAGTCAGGGCCTCACATCCCCCTTAACACAGTCTGGGCCTCATTGCCCCCTAACACAGCCTGGGCCTCTCTCCCCCTTAACACAGTCTGGGCCTCACTCCCCCTCTAACACAGTCTGGGCCTCACTGCCCCCTAACACAGTCTGGGCCTCACTCCCCCTCTAAAAAAGCATGCGTCTCATTTCCCTCTGACACAGTCAGAACCTCACTGCCCCCTAACACAGTCTGGGCCTCACTCCCCCATTAACACAGTCAGGGCCTCACTGCCCCCTAACACTGTCAGGGCCTCACTCCCCCTCGTACAAAGACTGGGCCCCATTCCACTCTAACACATCCTCGGCCTCTCTCCCCCTCTAACACAGCCTGGGCCTCACTACCCCTCTAACACAGTCAGGGCCTCACTCCCCCTCTAACACAGTCAGGGCCTCACTCCCCCCTAACGCAGTCTGGGCCTCACTCCCCCTCTAACACAGCCTGGGCCTCACACCCCCATTAACACAGTCTGGGCCTCCCTCCCCCTCTTACACAGTCAGGGCCTCACTCCCCCCTAGCACAGTCTGGGCCTCACTCCCCCCTAACACAGTCTGGGCCTCACTCCCCCTCTAACACAGTCTGGGCCTCACTCCCCTGTTAACTCAGTCTGGGCCTCACTCCCCTGTTAACACCGTCAGGCCCTCAGTCCCCCTCTAACACAGTCTGGGCCTCACTCCCTCTCTAACACAGTCTGGGCCTCACTCCCCCACTACAGAGTCTGGGCCTCACTCCCCCTCTAACACAGTCTGGGCCTCACTCCCCCCTAACACAGTCTGGGCCTCACTCTCCCACAAACACAGTCTGGACCTCACACACCCTCTAACACAGTCTGGGCCTCACTCCCCCTCTAACACAGTCTGGGCCTCACTCCCCTGTTAACACAGACTGGGCCTCACTCCCCTGTTAACACAGTGGGGGCCTCAATCTCCCGTTAACACAGTCTGGGCCTCTCTCCCACTCTAACACAGTCTGGGGCTCATTTCCCCTCTAACACACTCTGGGCCTCAATCCCCTGTTAACACAGCCTGCGTCTCACTCCCCGTCTAACACAGTCTGGGCCTCACTCCACTGTTAACACAGTCAGGGCCTCACTCCCCCTCTAACACAGTCTGGGCCTCACACCCCCTCTAACACAGTCTGGACCTCTCACCCCCTCTAACACAGTCTGGACCTCACTCCCCCTCTAACACAGTCTGGGCCTCACTCCCCAGTTAACACAGTCTGGGCTTCACTCTCCCATTAACACAGTTTGGGCCTCACTCCCACTCTAACACAGTCTGGGCCTCACTGGCCCCTAACACAGTCTGGGCCTCACACCCCCTCTAACACAGTCTGGACCTCACACCCCCTCTAACACAGTCTGGACCTCACACCCCCTCTAACACAGTCTGGGCCTCACTCCACTGTTAACACAGTCTGGGCCTCACTCTCCCATTAACACAGTCTGGGCCTCACTCCCCCTGTAACACAGCCTGGGCCTCACTCCCTCTCTAACACAGTCTGGGCCTCACTTCCACTCCAGCACACTCTGGGCCTCAATCCCCTGTTAACACAGCCTGCGTCTCACTTCCCCTCTAACACAGTCAGGGCCTCACTGCCCCCTAACACAGTCTGGGCCTCACTCCCCCTCTAACACAGTCTGGGCCTCACTCCCCTGTTAACTCAGCCTGGGCCTCACTCCCCGGTTAACACCGTCAGGCCCTCAGTCCCCCTCTAACACAGTCTGGGCCTCACTCCCTCTCTAACACAGTCTGGGCCTCACTCTCCCACAAACACAGTCTGGACCTCACACCCCCTCTAACACAGTCTGGGCCTCACTCCCCTGTTAACACAGTCTGGGCCTCACTCCCCTGTTAACACAGTGGGGGCCTCACTCTCCCGTTAACACAGTCTGGGCCTTTCTCCCACTCTAACACAGTCTGGGCCTCATTTCCCCTCTAACACACTCTGGGCCTCAATCCCCTGTTAACACAGCCTGCGTCTCACTCCCTGTCTAACACAGTCAGGGCCTCACTGCCCCCTAACACAGCCTGGGCCTCACTCCCCCTCTAACACAGTCTGGGCCTCACTGCCCCCTAAAACAGTCTTGGCCTCACTCCCCCTCTAACACAGCCTGGGCCTCACACCCCCTCTAACACAGTCTTTGCCTCCTTCCCCTCTAACACAGCCTGGGCCTCAAGCCCCCTCTTACACAGCCTGGGCCTCAAGCCCCCTCTTACACAGTCAGGTCCTCACTCCCCCTCTAACACATTCAGTGCCTCACTCCCCCCTAACACAGTCAGGTCCTCACTCCCCCTCTAACACATTCAGTGCCTCACTCCCCCCTAACACTGTCTGGTCCTCACTCCCCCCTAACACAGTCTGGGCCTCACTCCCCCCTAACACAGTCTGGGCCTCACTCCCCCTCTAAAACAGCCTGCGTCTCACTTCCCCTCTCAAACAGTCAGAGCCTCACTGCCCCCTAACACACTCTGGGACTCACTGCCTCCTAACACACTCTGGGCCTCACTGCCTCCTAACACACTCTGGGCCTCACTGCCTCCTAACACACTCTGGGCCTCACTGCCTCCTAACACAGTAAGAACCTCACTGCCCCCTAACACAATCTGGGCTTCACTCCCAATCTAACACAGTCTGGGCCTCACTTCCCCTCTAAAATGCCGATGTCTCACTCCCCCTCTGACACAGTCAGGTCCTCACTCCCCCTCTAACACAGTCAGGGCCTCACTCCCCCTCTAACAAAGTCAGGGCCTCATTCCCCTCTACAACAGCCTTTGCCTCACTCCCCCTCTAACACAGTCTGGGCCTCACTCCCCAGTTAACACAGTCTGGGCCTCACTCTCCCATTAACACAGTTTGGGCCTCACTCCCACTCTAACACAGTCTGGGCCTCACTGCCCCCTAACACAGTCTGGACCTCAAACCCCCTCTAACACAGTCTGGACCTCACTCCCCCTTTAACACACTGTGGGCCTCACTCCACTGTAAACACAGTCTGGGCCTCACTCTCCCATTAACACAGTCTGGGCCTCACTCCCCCTGTAACACAGCCTGGGCCTCACTCCCTCTCTAACACAGTCTGGGCCTCACTTCCACTCTAACACACTCTGGGCCTCAATCCCCTGTTAACACAGCCTGCGTCTCACTTCCCCTCTAACACAGTCAGGGCCTCACTGCCCCCTAACACAGTCTGGGCCTCACACCCCCTCTAACACAGTCTGGACCTCATTCCCCTCTAACACAGTCTGGGCCTCACTCTCCCATTAACACAGTTTGGGCCTCACTCCCACTCTAACACAGTCTGGGCCTCACTGCCCCCTAACACAGTCTGGGCCTCACACCCCCTCTAACACAGTCTGGACCTCATTCCCCTCTAACACAGTCTGGGCCTCACTCCACTGTTAACACAGTCTGGGCCTCACTCTCCCATTTACACAGTCTGGGCCTCACTCCCCCTGTAAAACAGCCTGGGCCTCACTCCCTCTCTAACACAGTCTGGGCCTCACTTCCACTCTAACACACTCTGGGCCTCAATCTCCTGTTAACACAGCCTGCGACTCACTTCCCCTCTAACACAGTCAGGGCCTCATTGCCCCCTAACACAGTCTGGGCCTCACACCCCCTCTAACACAGTCTGGACCTCACACCCCCTCTAACACAGTCTGGACCTCACTCCCCCTCTAACACAGTCTGGGCCTCACTCCCCTGTTAACACAGTCTGGGCCTCACTCCCCCTTTAACACAGTCTGGGCCTCACTCCCCTGTTAACTCAGCCTGGGCCTCACTCCCTGGTTAACACCGTCAGGCCCTCAGTCCCCCTCTAACACAGACTGGGCCTCACTCCCTCTCTAACACAGTCTGGGCCTCACTCCCCCTCTAACACCGTCTGGGACTCACTCTCCCTCTTACAGAGTCAGGGCCTCCCTCCCCCCTAACACAGTCTGGGCCTCACTCCCACCTAACACAGTCTGGGCCTGACTCCCCCTCTAAAACAGTCTGGGCCTCACTCCCCCTCTAACAGAGTCTGCGTCTCACTCCCCCTCTAACAATGTCTGGGCCTCACTCCCCCTCTAACACAGTCAGTGCCTCACTGCCCCCTAAAACAGTCTGGGCCTCACTCCGCCGTTAACACAGTCAGGGCCTCACTCCCCCTCCCACAAAGACTGGGCCCCATTCCTCTCCAACACAGCCTGGGCCTCTCTCCCCCTCTAACACAGTCTGGGCCTCACTCCCCCTCTAACACAGTCAGGGCCTCACTCCCCTCTAACACAGCCTGGGCCTCACACCCCCATTAACACAGTCTGGGCCTCCCTCCCCCTCTTACACAGTCAGGGCCTCACTCCCCCCTAACACAGTCTGGGCCTCACTCTCCCTCTAACACAGTCTGGGACTCACTCCCCTGTTAACTCAGTCTGGGCCTCACTCCCCTGTTAACACCGTCAGGCCCTCAGTCCCCCTCTAACACAGCCTGGGCCTCACACCACCTCTAACACAGTCTGGACCTCACTCACCCTCTAACACAGTCTGGGCCTCACTCCCCTGTTAACACAGTCTAGGCCTCACTCTCCCATTAACACAGTCTGGGCCTCACTCCCCCTGTAATACAGCCTGGGCCTCACTCCCTCTCTAACACAGCGTGGGCCTCACTTCCACTCTAACACAATCTGGGCCTCAATCCCCTGTTAACACAGCCTGCGTCTCACTTCCCCTCTAACACAGTCAGGGCCTCACTGCCCCCTAACACAGTCTGGGCCTCACACCCCCTCTAACACAGTCTGGACCTCACTCCCCCCTCTAACACAGTCTGGGCCTCACTCCCCTGTTAACACAGCCTGCGTCTCACTTCCCCTCTAACACAGTCAGGGCCTCACTGCCCCCCTAACACAGTCTGGGCCTCACACCCCCTCTAACACAGTCTGGACCTCACTCCCCCCTCTAACACAGTCTGGGCCTCACTCCCCTGTTAACACAGTCTGGGCCTTACTCTCTCATTAACACATTCTGGGCCTCACTCCCACTCTAACACAGTCTGGGCCTCACTTCCACTCTAACACACTCTGGGCCTCAATCCCCTGTTAACACAGCCTGCGTCTCACTTCCCCTCTAACACAGTCAGGGCCTCACTGCCCCCTAACACAGTCTGGGCCTCACTCCCCATCTAACACAGTCTGGGCCTCACTCCCCTGTTAACTCAGCCTGGGCCTCACTCCCCGGTTAACACCGTCAGGCCCTTAGTCCCCCTCTAACACAGCCTGGGCCTCACTCCCTCTCTAACACAGTCTGGGCCTCACTCCCCCTCTAACACAGTCTGGGCCTCACTCTCCCACAAACACAGTCTGGACCTCATATCCCCTCTAACACAGTCTGGGCATCACTCCCCCTCTAACACAGTCTGGGCCTCACTCCCCTGTTAACACAGTCTGGGCCTCACGCCCCTGTTAACACAGTCTGAGCCTCACTCTCCCGTTAACACAGTCTCGGCCTCACTCCCCCTCTAGCACATTCTGGGCCTCACTCCCCTATTAACACAGTCTGGGCCTCACTCCCCTGTTAACACAGTCTGGGCCTCACTCTCCCGTTAACACAGTCTGGGCCTCTCTCCCACTCTAACACAGTCTGAGCCTCATTTCCCCTCTAACACACTCTGGGCCTCAATCCCCTGTTAACACAGCCTGCGTCTCACTCCCCGTCTAACACAGTCAGGGCCTCACATCCCCCTTAACACAGTCTGGGCCTCATTGCCCCCTAACACAGCCTGGGCCTCTCTCCCCCTTAACACAGTCTGGGCCTCACTCCCCCTCTAACACAGTCTGGGCCTCACTGCCCCCTAACACAGTCTGGGCCTCACTCCCCCTCTAAAAAAGCATGCGTCTCATTTCCCTCTGACACAGTCAGAACCTCACTGCCCCCTAACACAGTCTGGGCCTCACTCCCCCATTAACACAGTCAGGGCCTCACTGCCCCCTAACACTGTCAGGGCCTCACTCCCCCTCGTACAAAGACTGGGCCCCATTCCACTCTAACACATCCTCGGCCTCTCTCCCCCTCTAACACAGCCTGGGCCTCACTACCCCTCTAACACAGTCAGGGCCTCACTCCCCCTCTAACACAGTCAGGGCCTCACTCCCCCCTAACGCAGTCTGGGCCTCACTCCCCCTCTAACACAGCCTGGGCCTCACACCCCCCATTAACACAGTCTGGGCCTCCCTCCCCCTCTTACACAGTCAGGGCCTCACTCCCCCCTAGCACAGTCTGGGCCTCACTCCCCCCTAACACAGTCTGGGCCTCACTCCCCCTCTAACACAGTCTGGGCCTCACTCCCCTGTTAACTCAGTCTGGGCCTCACTCCCCTGTTAACACCGTCAGGCCCTCAGTCCCCCTCTAACACAGTCTGGGCCTCACTCCCTCTCTAACACAGTCTGGGCCTCACTCCCCCACTACAGAGTCTGGGCCTCACTCCCCCTCTAACACAGTCTGGGCCTCACTCCCCCCTAACACAGTCTGGGCCTCACTCTCCCACAAACACAGTCTGGACCTCACACACCCTCTAACACAGTCTGGGCCTCACTCCCCCTCTAACACAGTCTGGGCCTCACTCCCCTGTTAACACAGACTGGGCCTCACTCCCCTGTTAACACAGTGGGGGCCTCAATCTCCCGTTAACACAGTCTGGGCCTCTCTCCCACTCTAACACAGTCTGGGGCTCATTTCCCCTCTAACACACTCTGGGCCTCAATCCCCTGTTAACACAGCCTGCGTCTCACTCCCCGTCTAACACAGTCTGGGCCTCACTCCACTGTTAACACAGTCAGGGCCTCACTCCCCCTCTAACACAGTCTGGGCCTCACACCCCCTCTAACACAGTCTGGACCTCTCACCCCCTCTAACACAGTCTGGACCTCACTCCCCCTCTAACACAGTCTGGGCCTCACTCCCCAGTTAACACAGTCTGGGCTTCACTCTCCCATTAACACAGTTTGGGCCTCACTCCCACTCTAACACAGTCTGGGCCTCACTGGCCCCTAACACAGTCTGGGCCTCACACCCCCTCTAACACAGTCTGGACCTCACACCCCCTCTAACACAGTCTGGACCTCACACCCCCTCTAACACAGTCTGGGCCTCACTCCACTGTTAACACAGTCTGGGCCTCACTCTCCCATTAACACAGTCTGGGCCTCACTCCCCCTGTAACACAGCCTGGGCCTCACTCCCTCTCTAACACAGTCTGGGCCTCACTTCCACTCCAGCACACTCTGGGCCTCAATCCCCTGTTAACACAGCCTGCGTCTCACTTCCCCTCTAACACAGTCAGGGCCTCACTGCCCCCTAACACAGTCTGGGCCTCACTCCCCCTCTAACACAGTCTGGGCCTCACTCCCCTGTTAACTCAGCCTGGGCCTCACTCCCCGGTTAACACCGTCAGGCCCTCAGTCCCCCTCTAACACAGTCTGGGCCTCACTCCCTCTCTAACACAGTCTGGGCCTCACTCTCCCACAAACACAGTCTGGACCTCACACCCCCTCTAACACAGTCTGGGCCTCACTCCCCTGTTAACACAGTCTGGGCCTCACTCCCCTGTTAACACAGTGGGGGCCTCACTCTCCCGTTAACACAGTCTGGGCCTTTCTCCCACTCTAACACAGTCTGGGCCTCATTTCCCCTCTAACACACTCTGGGCCTCAATCCCCTGTTAACACAGCCTGCGTCTCACTCCCTGTCTAACACAGTCAGGGCCTCACTGCCCCCTAACACAGCCTGGGCCTCACTCCCCCTCTAACACAGTCTGGGCCTCACTGCCCCCTAAAACAGTCTTGGCCTCACTCCCCCTCTAACACAGCCTGGGCCTCACACCCCCTCTAACACAGTCTTTGCCTCCTTCCCCTCTAACACAGCCTGGGCCTCAAGCCCCCTCTTACACAGCCTGGGCCTCAAGCCCCCTCTTACACAGTCAGGTCCTCACTCCCCCTCTAACACATTCAGTGCCTCACTCCCCCCTAACACAGTCAGGTCCTCACTCCCCCTCTAACACATTCAGTGCCTCACTCCCCCCTAACACTGTCTGGTCCTCACTCCCCCCTAACACAGTCTGGGCCTCACTCCCCCCTAACACAGTCTGGGCCTCACTCCCCCTCTAAAACAGCCTGCGTCTCACTTCCCCTCTCAAACAGTCAGAGCCTCACTGCCCCCTAACACACTCTGGGACTCACTGCCTCCTAACACACTCTGGGCCTCACTGCCTCCTAACACACTCTGGGCCTCACTGCCTCCTAACACACTCTGGGCCTCACTGCCTCCTAACACAGTAAGAACCTCACTGCCCCCTAACACAATCTGGGCTTCACTCCCAATCTAACACAGTCTGGGCCTCACTTCCCCTCTAAAATGCCGATGTCTCACTCCCCCTCTGACACAGTCAGGTCCTCACTCCCCCTCTAACACAGTCAGGGCCTCACTCCCCCTCTAACAAAGTCAGGGCCTCATTCCCCTCTACAACAGCCTTTGCCTCACTCCCCCTCTAACACAGTCTGGGCCTCACTCCCCAGTTAACACAGTCTGGGCCTCACTCTCCCATTAACACAGTTTGGGCCTCACTCCCACTCTAACACAGTCTGGGCCTCACTGCCCCCTAACACAGTCTGGACCTCAAACCCCCTCTAACACAGTCTGGACCTCACTCCCCCTTTAACACACTGTGGGCCTCACTCCACTGTAAACACAGTCTGGGCCTCACTCTCCCATTAACACAGTCTGGGCCTCACTCCCCCTGTAACACAGCCTGGGCCTCACTCCCTCTCTAACACAGTCTGGGCCTCACTTCCACTCTAACACACTCTGGGCCTCAATCCCCTGTTAACACAGCCTGCGTCTCACTTCCCCTCTAACACAGTCAGGGCCTCACTGCCCCCTAACACAGTCTGGGCCTCACACCCCCTCTAACACAGTCTGGACCTCACACCCCCTCTAACACAGTCTGGACCTCACTCCCCCTCTAACACAGTCTGGGCCTCACTCCCCTGTTAACACAGTCTGGGCCTCACTCCCCTTCTAACACAGTCTGGGCCTCACTCCCCTGTTAACTCAGCCTGGGCCTCATTCCCCGGTTAACACCGTCAGGCCCTCAGTCCCCCTCTAACACAGCCTGGGCCTCACTCCCTCTCTAACACAATCTGGGCCTCACTCCCCCTCTAACACAGTCTGGGCCTCACTCTCCCACAAAAACAGTCTGGACCTCACACCCCCTCTAACACAGTCTGGGCCTCACTCCCCCTCTAACACAGTCTGGGCCTCACTCCCCTGTTGACACAGTCTGGGCCTCACTATCCCGTTAACACAGTCTGGGCCTCACTCCCACTCTAACACAGTCTGGGCCTCATTTCCCCTCTAACACACTCTGGGCCTCAATCCCCTGTTAACACAGCCTGCGTCTCACTCCCCGTCTAACACAGTCAGGGCCTCACACCCCCCTTAACACAGTCTGGGCCTCACTGCCCCCTAACACAGTCTGGGCCTCACTCCCCCTCTAAAACAGCATGCGTCCCATTTCCCTCTGACACAGTCAGAACCTCACTGCCCCCTAACACAGTCTGGGCCTCACTCCCCCATTAACACAGTCAGGGCCTCACTGCCCCCTAACACAGTCAGGGCCTCACTCACCCTCGCACAAAGACTGGGCCCCATTCCTCTCTAACACAGCCTCGGCCTCTCTCCCCCTCTAACACAGCCTGGGCCTCACTACCCCTCTAACACAGTCAGGGCCTCACTCCCCCCTAACGCAGTCTGGGCCTCACTCCCCCTCTAACACAGCCTGGGCCTCACACCCCCATTAACACAGTCTGGGCCTCCCTCCCCCTCTTACACAGTCAGGGCCTCACTCCCCCCTAGCACAGTCTGGGCCTCACTCCCCCCTAACACAGTCTGGGCCTCACTCCCCCTCTAACACAGTCTGGGCCTCACTCCCCTGTTAACTCAGTCTGGGCCTCACTCCCCTGTTAACACCGTCAGGCCCTCAGTCCCCCTCTAACACAGCCTGGGCCTGACTCCCTCTCTAACACAGTCTGGGCCTCACTCCCCCACTACAGATTCTGGGCCTCACTCCCCCTCTAACACAGTCTGGGCCTCACTCCCCCCTAACACAGTCTGGGCCTCACTCTCCCACAAACACAGTCTGGACCTCACACCCCTTCTAACACAGTCTGGGCCTCACTCCCCCTCTAACACAGTCTGGGCCTCACTCCCCTGTTAACACAGTCTGGGCCTCACTCCCCTGTTAACACAGTGGGGGCCTCAATCTCCCTTTAACACAGTCTGGGCCTCTCTCCCACTCTAACACAGTCTGGGCCTCATTTCCCCTCTAACACACTCTGGGCCTCAATCCCCTGTTAACACAGCCTGCGTCTCACTCCCCGTCTAACACAGTCAGGCCCTCGCTCCCCCTCTAACACTGCCTGGGCCTCACTCCCTCTCTAACACAGTCTGGGCCTCACACCCCCTCTAACACAGTCTGGACTTCACACCCCCTCTAACACAGTCTGGACCTCACTCCCCCTCTAACACAGTCTGGGCCTCACTCCCCAGTTAACACAGTCTGGGCCTCACTCTCCCATTAACACAGTTTGGGCCTCACTCCCACTCTAACACAGTCTGGGCCTCATTTCCCCTCTAACACACTCTGGGCCTCAATCCCCTGTTAACACAGCCTGCGTCTCACTCCCCGTCTAACACAGTCAGGGCCTCACACCCCCCTTAACACAGTCTGGGCCTCACTGCCCCCTAACACAGTCTGGGCCTCACTCCCCCTCTAAAACAGCATGCGTCTCATTTCCCTCTGACACAGTCAGAACCTCACTGCCCCCTAACACAGTCTGGGCCTCACTCCCCCATTAACACAGTCAGGGCCTCACTGCCCCCTAACACAGTCAGGGCCTCACTCACCCTCGCACAAAGACTGGGCCCCATTCCTCTCTAACACAGCCTCGGCCTCTCTCCCCCTCTAACACAGCCTGGGCCTCACTACCCCTCTAACACAATCAGGGCCTCACTCCCCCTCTAACACAGTCAGGGCCTCACTCCCCCCTAACGCAGTCTGGGCCTCACTCCCCCTCTAACACAACCTGGGCCTCACACCCCCATTAACACAGTCTGGGCCTCCCTCCCCCTCTTACACAGTCAGGGCCTCACTCCCCCCTAGCACAGTCTGGGCCTCACTCCCCCCCTAACACAGTCTGGGCCTCACTCCCCCTCTAACACAGTCTGGGCCTCACTCCCCTGTTAACTCAGTCTGGGCCTCACTCCCCTGTTAACACCGTCAGGCCCTCAGTCCCCCTCTAACACAGCCTGGGCCTCACTCCCTCTCTAACACAGTCTGGGCCTCACTCCCCCACTACAGATTCTGGGCCTCACTCCCCCTCTAACACAGTCTGGGCCTCACTCCCCCCTAACACAGTCTGGGCCTCACTCTCCCACAAACACAGTCTGGACCTCACACCGCCTCTAAGACAGTCTGGGCCTCACTCCCCCTCTAACACAGTGTGGGCCTCACTCCCCTGTTAACACAGTCTGGGCCTCACTCCCCTGTTAACACAGTGGGGGCCTCAATCTCCCTTTAACACAGTCTGGGCCTCACTCCCCCTCTAACACACTCTGGGCCTCAATCCGCTGTTAACACAGCCTGCGTCTCACTCCCCGTCTAACACAGTCAGGCCCTCGCTCCACCTCTAACACTGCCAGGGCCTCACACCCCCTCTAACACAGTCTGGACTTCACACCCCCTCTAACACAGTCTGGACCTCACTCCCCCTCTAACACAGTCTGGGCCTCACTCCCCAGTTAACACAGTCTGGGCCTCACTCTCCCATTAACACAGTTTGGGCCTCACTCCCACTCTAACACAGTCTGGGCCTCACTCCCCCATTAACACAGTCAGGGCCTCACTGCCCCCTAACACAGTCAGGGCCTCACTCACCCTCGCACAAAGACTGGGCCCCATTCCTCTCTAACACAGCCTCGGCCTCTCTCCCCCTCTAACACAGCCTGGGCCTCACTACCCCTCTAACACAATCAGGGCCTCACTCCCCCTCTAACACAGTCAGGGCCTCACTCCCCCCTAACGCAGTCTGGGCCTCACTCCCCCTCTAACACAGCCTGGGCCTCACACCCCCATTAACACAGTCTGGGCCTCCCTCCCCCTCTTACACAGTCAGGGCCTCACTCCCCCCTAGCACAGTCTGGGCCTCACTCCCCCCCTAACACAGTCTGGGCCTCACTCCCCCTCTAACACAGTCTGGGCCTCACTCCCCTGTTAACTCAGTCTGGGCCTCACTCCCCTGTTAACACCGTCAGGCCCTCAGTCCCCCTCTAACACAGCCTGGGCCTCACTCCCTCTCTAACACAGTCTGGGCCTCACTCCCCCACTACAGATTCTGGGCCTCACTCCCCCTCTAACACAGTCTGGGCCTCACTCCCCCCTAACACAGTCTGGGCCTCACTCTCCCACAAACACAGTCTGGACCTCACACCGCCTCTAAGACAGTCTGGGCCTCACTCCCCCTCTAACACAGTCTGGGCCTCACTCCCCTGTTAACACAGTCTGGGCCTCACTCCCCTGTTAACACAGTGGGGGCCTCAATCTCCCTTTAACACAGTCTGGGCCTCTCTCCCACTCTAACACAGTCTGGGCCTCATTTCCCCTCTAACACACTCTGGGCCTCAATCCCCTGTTAACACAGCCTGCGTATCACTCCCCGTCTAACACAGTCAGGCCCTCGCTCCACCTCTAACACTGCCTGGGCCTCACTCCCTCTCTAACACAGTCTGGGCCTCACACCCCCTCTAACACAGTCTGGACTTCACACCCCCTCTAACACAGTCTGGACCTCACTCCCCCTCTAACACAGTCTGGGCCTCACTCCCCAGTTAACACAGTCTGGGCCTCACTCTCCCATTAACACAGTTTGGGCCTCACTCCCACTCTAACACAGTCTGGGCCTCACTGACCCCGAACACAGTCTGGGCCTCACTCCCCCTCTAACACAGTGTGGGCCTCACTCCACTGTAAACACAGTCTGGGCCTCACTCTCCCATTAACACAGTCTGGGCCTCACTCCCCCTGTAACACAGCCTGGGCCTCACTCCCTCTCTAACACAGTCTGGGCCTCACTTCCACTCTAACACACTCTGGGCCTCAATCCCCAGTTAACACAGCCTGCGTCTCACTTCCCCTCTAACACAGTCAGGGCCTCACTGCCCCCTAACACATTCTGGGCCTCACACCCCCTCTAACACAGTCTGGACCTCACAACCCCTCTAACACAGTCTGGACCTCACTCCCCCTCTAACACAGTCTGGGCCTCACTCCCCTGTTAACACAGTCTGGGCCTCACTCCCCCTCTAACACAGTCTGGGCCTCACTCCCCTGTTAACTCAGCCTGGGCCTCACTCCCCTGTTAACACCGTCAGGCCCTCAGTCCCCCTCTAACACAGCCTGGGCCTCACTCCCTCTCTAACACAGTCTGGGCCTCACTCCCCCTCTAACACAGTCTGGGCCTCACTCTCCCACAAAAACAGTCTGGACCTCACACCCCCTCTAACACAGCCTGGGCCTCAAGCCCCCTCTTACACAGTCAAGTCCTCACTCCCCCTCTAACACATTCAGTGCCTCACTCCCCCCTAACACAGTCTGGGCCTCACTCCCCCCTAACACAGTCTGGGCCTCACTCCCCCCTAACACAGTCTGGGCCTCACTCCCCCTCTAAAAGAGCCTGCGTCTCACTTCCCCTCTCAAACAGTCAGAGCCTCACTGCCCCCTAACACACGCTGGGCCTCACTGCCTCCTAACACAGTCTGGGCCTCACTCCCCCTCTAAAACAGCACGCGTTTCATTTCCCTCTGACACAGTCAGAACCTCACTGCCCCCTAACACAGTCTGCGTCTCACTCCCCCTCTAACAATGTCCGGGCCTCACTACCCCTCTACCAAAGCCTGCGTCTCACTCCCCCTCTAACACAGTCAGGGCCCAACTCCCCCCTAACGCACTCTGGGCCTCACTCCCCCTCTAACACAGCCTGCGCCTCACACCCCCATTAAGACAGTCTGGGCCTCCCTCCCCCTCTTACACAGTCAGGGCCTCACTCCCCCCTAGCACAGTCTGGGCCTCACTCCCCCCTAACACAGTCTGCGTCTCACTCCCCCTCTAACACAGTCTGGGCCTCACTCCCCCCTAACACAGTCTGGGCCTCACTCCCCCTCTAACACAGTCTGGGCCTCACTCCCCTGTTAACTCAGTCTGGGCCTCACTCCCCTGTTAACACCATCAGGCCCTCAGTCCCCCTCTAACACAGCCTGGGCCTCACTCCCTCTCTAACACTGCCTGGGCCTCACTCCCTCTCTAACACAGTCAGGGCCTCACTCCCCCTCTAACACAGTCAGGGCCTCACACCCCCTCTAACACAGTCTGGACCTCACACCCCCTCTAACACAGTCTGGACCTCACTCCCCCTCTAACACAGTCTGGGCCTCACTCCCCAGTTAACACAGTCTGGGCCTCACTCTCCCATTAACACAGTTTGGGCCTCACTCCCACTCTAACACAGTCTGGGCCTCACTGCCCCCTAACACAGTCTGGGCCTCACATCCCCTCTAACACAGTCTGGACCTCACTCCCCCTCTAACACAGTCTGGGCCTCACTCCCCCACTACAGATTCTGGGCCTCACTCCCCCTCTAACACAGTCTGGGCCTCACTCCCCCCTAACACAGTCTGGGCCTCACTCTCCCACAAACACAGTCTGGACCTCACACCGCCTCTAAGACAGTCTGGGCCTCACTCCCCCTCTAACACAGTGTGGGCCTCACTCCCCTGTTAACACAGTCTGGGCCTCACTCCCCTGTTAACACAGTGGGGGCCTCAATCTCCCTTTAACACAGTCTGGGCCTCACTCCCCCTCTAACACACTCTGGGCCTCAATCCGCTGTTAACACAGCCTGCGTCTCACTCCCCGTCTAACACAGTCAGGCCCTCGCTCCACCTCTAACACTGCCTGGGCCTCACTCCCTCTCTAACACAGTCTGGGCCTCACACCCCCTCTAACACAGTCTGGACTTCACACCCCCTCTAACACAGTCTGGACCTCACTCCCCCTCTAACACAGTCTGGGCCTCACTCCCCAGTTAACACAGTCTGGGCCTCACTCTCCCATTAACACAGTTTGGGCCTCACTCCCACTCTAACACAGTCTGGGCCTCACTCCCCCATTAACACAGTCAGGGCCTCACTGCCCCCTAACACAGTCAGGGCCTCACTCACCCTCGCACAAAGACTGGGCCCCATTCCTCTCTAACACAGCCTCGGCCTCTCTCCCCCTCTAACACAGCCTGGGCCTCACTACCCCTCTAACACAATCAGGGCCTCACTCCCCCTCTAACACAGTCAGGGCCTCACTCCCCCCTAACGCAGTCTGGGCCTCACTCCCCCTCTAACACAGCCTGGGCCTCACACCCCCATTAACACAGTCTGGGCCTCCCTCCCCCTCTTACACAGTCAGGGCCTCACTCCCCCCTAGCACAGTCTGGGCCTCACTCCCCCCCTAACACAGTCTGGGCCTCACTCCCCCTCTAACACAGTCTGGGCCTCACTCCCCTGTTAACTCAGTCTGGGCCTCACTCCCCTGTTAACACCGTCAGGCCCTCAGTCCCCCTCTAACACAGCCTGGGCCTCACTCCCTCTCTAACACAGTCTGGGCCTCACTCCCCCACTACAGATTCTGGGCCTCACTCCCCCTCTAACACAGTCTGGGCCTCACTCCCCCCTAACACAGTCTGGGCCTCACTCTCCCACAAACACAGTCTGGACCTCACACCGCCTCTAAGACAGTCTGGGCCTCACTCCCCCTCTAACACAGTCTGGGCCTCACTCCCCTGTTAACACAGTCTGGGCCTCACTCCCCTGTTAACACAGTGGGGGCCTCAATCTCCCTTTAACACAGTCTGGGCCTCTCTCCCACTCTAACACAGTCTGGGCCTCATTTCCCCTCTAACACACTCTGGGCCTCAATCCCCTGTTAACACAGCCTGCGTCTCACTCCCCGTCTAACACAGTCAGGCCCTCGCTCCACCTCTAACACTGCCTGGGCCTCACTCCCTCTCTAACACAGTCTGGGCCTCACACCCCCTCTAACACAGTCTGGACCTCACTCCCCCTCTAACACAGTCTGGGCCTCACTCCCCAGTTAACACAGTCTGGGCCTCACTCTCCCATTAACACAGTTTGGGCCTCACTCCCACTCTAACACAGTCTGGGCCTCACTGCCCCCGAACACAGTCTGGGCCTCACACCCCCTCTAAAACAGTCTGGACCTCACACCCCCTCTAACACAGTCTGGACCTCACTCCCCCTCTAACACAGTGTGGGCCTCACTCCACTGTAAACACAGTCTGGGCCTCACTCTCCCATTAACACAGTCTGGGCCTCACTCCCCCTGTAACACAGCCTGGGCCTCACTCCCTCTCTAACACAGTCTGGGCCTCACTTCCACTCTAACACACTCTGGGCCTCAATCCCCAGTTAACACAGCCTGCGTCTCACTTCCCCTCTAACACAGTCAGGGCCTCACTGCCCCCTAACACAGTCTGGGCCTCACACCCCCTCTAACACAGTCTGGACCTCACAACCCCTCTAACACAGTCTGGACCTCACTCCCCCTCTAACACAGTCTGGGCCTCACTCCCCTGTTAACACAGTCTGGGCCTCACTCCCCCTCTAACACAGTCTGGGCCTCACTCCCCTGTTAACTCAGCCTGGGCCTCACTCCCCTGTTAACACCGTCAGGCCCTCAGTCCCCCTCTAACACAGCCTGGGCCTCACTCCCTCTCTAACACAGTCTGGGCCTCACTCCCCCTCTAACACAGTCTGGGCCTCACTCTCCCACAAAAACAGTCTGGACCTCACACCCCCTCTAACACAGCCTGGGCCTCAAGCCCCCTCTTACACAGTCAGGTCCTCACTCCCCCTCTAACACATTCAGTGCCTCATTCCCCCCTAACACAGTCTGGGCCTCACTCCCCCCTAACACAGTCTGGGCCTCACTCCCCCTCTAAAAGAGCCTGCGTCTCACTTCCCCTCTCAAACAGTCAGAGCCTCACTGCCCCCTAACACACGCTGGGCCTCACTGCCCCCTAACACACTCTGGGCCTCACTGCCTCCTAACACAGTCTGGGCCTCACTCCCCCTCTAAAACAGCACGCGTTTCATTTCCCTCTGACACAGTCAGAACCTCACTGCCCCCTAACACAGTCTGCGTCTCACTCCCCCTCTAACAATGTCCGGGCCTCACTACCCCTCTACCAAAGCCAGCGTCTCACTCCCCCTCTAACACAGTCAGGGCCCAACTCCCCCCTAACGCACTCTGGGCCTCACTCCCCCTCTAACACAGCCTGGGCCTCACACCCCCATTAAGACAGTCTGGGCCTCCCTCCCCCTCTTACACAGTCAGGGCCTCACTCCCCCCTAGCACAGTCTGGGCCTCACTCCCCCCTAACACAGTCTGCGTCTCACTCCCCCTCTAACACAGTCTGGGCCTCACTCCCCCCTAACACAGTCTGGGCCTCACTCCCCCTCTAACACAGTCTGGGCCTCACTCCCCTGTTAACTCAGTCTGGGCCTCACTCCCCTGTTAACACCATCAGGCCCTCAGTCCCCCTCTAACACAGCCTGGGCCTCACTCCCTCTCTAACACTGCCTGGGCCTCACTCCCTCTCTAACACAGTCAGGGCCTCACTCCCCCTCTAACACAGTCAGGGCCTCACACCCCCTCTAACACAGTCTGGACCTCACACCCCCTCTAACACAGTCTGGACCTCACTCCCCCTCTAACACAGTCTGGGCCTCACTCCCCAGTTAACACAGTCTGGGCCTCACTCTCCCATTAACACAGTTTGTGCCTCACTCCCACTCTAACACAGTCTGGGCCTCACTGCCCCCTAACACAGTCTGGGCCTCACACCCCCTCTAACACAGTCTGGACCTCACTCCCCCTCTAACACAGTCTGGGCCTCACTCCACTGTTAACACAGTCTGGGCCTCACTCTTCCATTAAAACAGTCTGGGCCTCACTCCCCCTGTAACACAGCCTGGGCCTCACTCCCTCTCTAACACAGTCAGGGCCTCACTTCCACTCTAACACACTCTGGGCCTCAATCCCCAGTTAACACAGCCTGCGTCTCACTTTCCCTCTTACATAGTCAGGGCCTCACTGCCCACTAACACAGTCTGGGCCTCACACCCCCTCTAACACAGTCTGGACCTCACACCCCATCTTACACAGTCTAGGCCTCACTCCCCCTCTAACACAGTCTGGGCCTGACTCCCCTGTTAACACAGTCTGGGCCTCACTCCCCCTCTAACACAGTCTGGGCCTCACTCCCCTGTTAACTCAGCCTGGGCCTCACTCCCCGGTTAACACGGTCAGGCCCTCAGTCCCCCTCTAACACAGCCTGGGCCTCACTCCCTCTCTAACACAGCCTCGGCCTCACTCCCCCTCTAACACAATCTGGGCCTCATTCTCGCACAAACACAGTCTGGACCTCACACCCCCTCTAACACAGTCTGGGCCTCACTCCCCTGTTAACACAGTCTGGGCCACACTCACCCGTTAACACAGTCTGGGCCTCTCTCCCACTCTAACTCAGTCTGGGCCTCATTTCCCCTCAAACACACTCTGGGCCTCAATCCCCTGTTAACACAGCCTGCGTCTCACTCCCCCTCTAACACAGTCTGGGCCTCACTCCCCCTCTAACACAGCCTTCGTCTCACTTCCCCTCTAACACATTCTGGGCCTCACTCCCCCTCTAACACAGTCAGGGCCTCACTCCCCCTCTAACACAGCCTTGGCCTCACTCCCCCTCTTACACAGTCAGGTCCTCACTCCCCCTCTAACACATTCAGTGCCTCACTCCCCCCTAACACAGTCTGGGCCTCACTCCCCCCTAACACAGTCTGGGCCTCACTCCCCCTCTAAAACAGCCTGCGTCTCCCTTCCCCTCTCAAACAGTCAGAGCCTCACAGCCCCCTAACACACTCTGGGCCTCACTGCCCCCTAACACACTCTGGGCCTCACTGCCCCCTAACACACTCTGGGCCTCACTGCCCCCTAACACAATCTGGGCTTCACTCCCAATCTAACACAGTCTGGGCCTCACTCCCCCTCTAACAAAGTCAGGGACTCATTCCCCTCTAACACAGCCTTTGCCTCACTCCCCCTCTAGCACATTCAGGGCCTCACTCCCCCTCTAACACAGTCAGGGCCTCACTCCCCCTCTAACAAAGTCAGGGCCTCATTCCCCTCTAACACAGTCTTTGCCTCACTCCCCCTCTAGCACAGTCAGGGCCTCACACCCCCTCTAACACAGTCAGGGCCTCCCTCCCCCTAACACAGCCTGGGTCTCACTCCCCCGTTAACAAAGGCTGGGCCTCACTCTCCCATTAACACAGTCTGGGCCTCACTCCCACTCTAACACAGTCTGGGCCTCACTTCCACTCTAACACACTCTGGGCCTCAATCCCCTGTTAACACAGCCTGCGTCTCACTGCCCCCTAACACAGTCTGGGCCTCACTCCCGCTCTAACACAGCCTGGGCCTCACACCCCCTCTAACACAGTCTGGGCCTAACTCCCCCCTAACAAAGTAAGGGCCTCATTCCCTCTAACACAGCCTGGGCCTCACCCCCCCTCTAACACAGTCAGGTACTCACTCCCCCTCTAACAGTCAGTGCCTCACTCCCCCCTAACACAGTCTGTGCCTCACTCCCCCTCTAACACAGTCAGGGCCTCACTGCCCCCTAAAACAGTCTGGGCCTCACTCCCCCTGTAACACAGTCAGGGCCTCACTCCCCCTCTAACAAAGTCTGGGCCTCATTCCCCTCTAACACAGCCTGGGCCTCACTCCCCCTCTAGCACAGTCAGGGCCTCACTCCCCCTCTAACACAGTCAGGGCCTCACTCCCCCTCTAACAAAGTCTGGGCCTCATTCCCCTCTAACACAGCCTGGGCCTCACTCCCCCTCTAGCACAGTCAGGGCCTCACTCCCCCTCTAACACATTCAGGGCCTCCCTCCCCTTAACACAGCCTGGGTCTCACTCCCCCATTAACAAAGTCTGGGCCTCCCACCCCCTCTTACACAGTCAGGGCCTCACTCCCCCCTAGCACAGTCTGGGCCTCACTCCCCCCTAACACAGTCTGGGCCTCACACCCCCTCTAACACAGTCTGGGTCTCACTCCCCTGTTAACTCAGTCTGGGCCTCACTCCCCTGTTAACACCGTCAGGCCCTCAGTCCTCCTCTAACACAGTCTGGATCTCACACCCCCTCTAACACAGTCTGGACCTCACTCCCCCTCTAACACAGTCTGGGCCTCACTCCCCCCTAACACAGTCTGGACCTCAGTCCCCCTCTAACACAGTCTGGATCTCACAACCCCTCTAACACAGTCTGGGCCTCACTCCCCTGTTAACACAGTCTGGGCCTCACTCCCCTGTAAACACAGTGGGGGCCTCACTCCCCTGTTAACACAGTCTGGGCCTCACTGTCCCATTAACACAGTCTGGGAATCACTCCCACTCTAACACACTCTGGGCCTCAATCCCCTGTTAACACAGCCTGCGTCTCACTTCCCCTCTAACACAGTCAGGGCCTCACTGCCCCCTAACACAGTCTGGGCCTCACTCCGCCTCTAACACAGCCTGGGCCTCACACCCCCTCTAACACAGCCTGGGCCTCACCCCCCCCCTCTAACACAGTCAGGTACTCACTCCCCCTCTAACAGTCAGTGCCTCACTCCCCCCTAACACAGTCTGTGCCTCACTCCCCATCTAACACAGTCAGGGCCCCACTGCCCCCTAACACAGTCTGGGCCTCACTCCCCCCTAACACAGTCTGGGCCTCACTCCCCCTCTAACACAGCCTGGACCTCAGTTCCCCGTTACCACAGTCTGTGCCTCACTCTCCCTCTAACACAGTCAGGGCCTGACTGCCCCCTAACACAGTCTGGGCCTCACTCCCCCTCTAACACAGCCTGGGACTCACACCACATCTAACAAAGTCTGGGCCTCACTCCCCCTCTTACACAGCCTGGGCCTCACTCCGCCTCTAACACAGTCTGGGCCTCATTCCCCCTCTAACACAGTCAGATCCTCACTCCCCCTCTAACACATTCAGTGCCTCACTCCCCCCTAACACAGTCTGGACCTCACTCCCCCTCTAACAAAGTCTGGGCCTCACTCTCCTGTTAACACAGTCTGGGCCTCACACCCCTGTTAACACAGTGTGGGCCCCACTCTCCCGTTAACACAGTCTGGGCCTCTCTCCCACTCTAACACAGTCTGGGCCTCATTTCCCCTCTAACACACTCTTGGCATCAATCCCCTGTTAACACAGCCTGTGTCCCACTCCCCCTCTAACACAGTCAGGGCCTCACTCCCCCTCTAACACAGTCTGGGCCTCACTCCCCCTCTAACACAGTCTGGGCCTCACTCCCCCTCTAACACAGCCTTCGTCTCATTTACCCTCTAACACAGCCTGGGCCTCACACCACCTCAAACACAGCCTGGGCCTCACTACCCCTCTAACACAGCCTGGGCCTCACACCCCCTCTAACACAGTCTGGGCCTCCTTCCCCTCTAACACAGCCTGGGCCTCACTCCCCCTCTAACACATTCAGTGCCTCACACCCCCTCTAACACAGTCTGGGCCTCACTCCCCCTCTAAAACAGCCTGCGTCTCACTTCCCCTCTCAAACAGTCAGAGCCTCACTGCCCCCTAACACACTCTGGGCCTCACTGCCCCCTAACACACTCTGGGCCTCACTGCCTCCTAACACAGTCTGGGCCTCACTGCCCCCTAACACAATCTGGGCTTCACTCCCAATCTAACACAGTCTGGGCCTCACTCCCCCTCTAACAGAGTCTGCGTCTCACTCCCCCTCTAACAATGTCTGGGCCTCACTAGCCCTCTAACACAGCCTGCGTCTCACTTCCCCTTTAACACAGTCAGGGCCTCACTGCCCCCTAACACAGTCTGGGCCTCACTCCCCAATTAACACAGTCAGGGCCTCACTCCCCTTCCCACAAAGACTGGGCCCCATTCCTCTCTAACACAGCCTGGGCCTCTCTCCCCCTCTAACACTTCCTGGGCCTCACTCCCCCTCTAACACAGTCAGGGCCTCACTCCCCCTCTAACACAGTCAGGGCCTCACTCCCCCCTAACGCAGTCTGGGCCTCACTCCCCCTCTAACACAGCCTGGGCCTCACACCCCCATTAACACAGTCTGGGCCTCCCTCCCCCTCTTACACAGTCAGGGCCTCGCTCCCCCCTAGCACAGTCTGGGCATCATTCCCCCCTAACACAGTCTGGGCCTCACACCCCCTCTAACACAGTCTGGGCCTCACTCCCCCTCTAACACAGTCTGGGCCTCACTCTCCCACAAACACAGTCTGGACCTCACACCCCCTCTAACACAGTCTGGGCCTCACTCCCCCTCTAACACAGTCTGGACCTCACACCCCCTCTAACACAGTCTGGGCCTCACTCCCCCTCTAAAACAGCCTGCGTCTCACTTCCCCTTTAACACAGTCTGGGCCTCACTGCCCCCTAACACAGTCTGGGCCTCACTCCCCCGTTAACACAGTCAGGGCCTCACTCCCCCTCCCACAAAGACTGGGCCCCATTCCTCTCTCACACAGCCTGGGCCTCTCTCCCCCTCTAACACAGTCAGGGCCTCAGTCCCAGTCTAACACAGTCAGTGCCTCACTCCCCCCTAACACAGTCTGGGCCTCACTCCCCCTCTAACACAGCCTGAGCCTCACACACCCATTAACACAGTCTGGGCCTAACTCCCACTGTAACAGTCTGGGCCTCACTTCCACTCTAACACACTCTGGGCCTCAATCCCCTGTTAACACAGCCTGCGTCTCACTTCCCCTCTAACACAGTCAGGGCCTCACTGCCCCCTAACACAGTCTGGGCCTCACTCCCCCTCTAACACAGCCTGGGCCTCACACCCCCTCTAACACAGTCTGGGCCTAACTCCCCCACTAACAAAGTAAGGGCCTCATTCCCCTCTAACACAGCCTGGGCCTCACCCCCCCCCCCCTCTAACACAGTCTGTGCCTCACTCCCCCTCTAACACAGTCAGGGCCTCACTGCCCCCTAACACAGTCAGGGCCTCACTCCCCCCTAACACAGTCTGGGCCTCACTCCCCCTCTAACACAGCCTGGACCTCACTCCCCCGTTAACACAGTCTGTGCCTCACTCTCCCTCTAACACAGTCAGTGCCTGACTGCCCCCTAACACAGTCTGGGCCTCACTCCCCCTCTAACACAGCCTGGGCCTCACACCACATCTAACAAAGTCTGGGCCTCACTCCCCCTCTTACACAGCCTGGGCCTCATTCCCCCTCTAACACAGTCAGGTCCTCACTCCCCCTCTAACACATTCAGTGCCTCACTCCCCCCTAACACAGTCTGGACCTCACTCCCCCTCTAACAAAGTCTGGGCCTCACTCCCCTGTTAACACAGTCTGGGCCTCACTCCCCTGTTAACACAGTCTGGGCCCCACTCTCCCGTTAACACAGTCTGGGCCTCTCTCCCACTGTAACACAGTCTGGGCCTCATTTTCCCTCTAACACACTCTTGGCATCAATCCCCTGTTAACACAGCCTGTGTCTCACTCCCCCTCTAACACAGTCAGGGCTCACTCCCCCTCTAACACAGTCTGGGCCTCACTGCCCCCTAACACAGTCTTGGCCTCACACCCCCTCTAACACAGTCTGGGCCTCACTCCGCCTCTAACAAATTCTGGGCCTCCTTCCCCTCTAACACAGCCTGCACCTCAAGCCCCCTCTTACACAGTCTGGTCCTCACTCCCCCTCTAACACATTCAGTGCCTCACTCCCCCCTAACACAGTCAGTGCCTCACTGCCCCCGAATACAGTCTGGGCCTCACTCCCCCGTTAACACAGTCAGGGCCTCACTCCCCCTCCCACAAAGACTGGGCCCCATTCCTCTCTAACACAGCCTGGGCCTCACTCCCCCTCTAACACAGTCAGGGCCTCACTCCCCCTCTAACACAGTCAGGGCCTCACTCCCACCTAACGCAGTCTGGGCCTCACTCCCCCTCTAACACAGCCTGGGCCTCACACCCCCATTAACACAGTCTGGGCCTCACTCCCCCTCTTACACAGTCAGGGCCTCACTCCCCCCTAGCACAGTCTGGGCCTCACTCCCCCCGAACACAGTCTGGGCCTCACTCCCCCTCTAACACAGTCTGGGCCTCACTCCCCTGTTAACTCAGTCTGGGCCTCACTCCCCTGTTAACACCGTCAGGCCCTCAGTCCCCCTGTAACACAGCCTGGGCCTCACTTCCTCTCTAACACAGTCTGGGCCTCACTCCCCCTCTAACATAGTCTGGGCCTCACACCACTTTTAACTCAGTCTGGTCCTCACACCCCTGTTAACACAGTCAGGCCCTCAGTCCCCCTCCCACAAATACTGGGCCCCATTCCTCTCTAACACAGTCAGGGCCTCACTCCCCCTCTAACACAGTCAGGGCCTCACTCCCCCCTAACGCAGTCTGGGCCTCACTCCCCCTCTAACACAGCCTGGGCCTCACTCCCCCATTAACACAGTCTGGGCCTCACTCCCCCTCTTACACAGTCAGGGACTCACACCCCCCTAGCACAGTCTGGGCCTCACTCCCCCCTAACACAGTCTGGGCCTCACTCCCCTGTTAACTCAGTCTGGGCCTCACTCCCCTGTTAACACCGTCAGGCCCTCAGTCCCCCTGTAACACAGCCTGGGCCTCACTCCCTCTCTAACACAGTCTGGGCCTCACTCCCCCTCTAACACAGTCTGGGCCTCAGTCCCCCTCTAACATAGTCTGGGCCTCACTTCACTTTTAACTCAGTCTGGGCCTCACACCCCTGTTAACACAGTCAGGCCCTCAGTCCCCCTCCCACAAATACTGGGCCCCATTCCTCTCTAACACAGTCTGGGCCTCTCTCCCCCTCTAACACAGTCAGGGCCTCACTCCCCCTCTAACACAGTCAGGGCCTCACTCCCCCCTAACGCAGTCTGGGCCTCACTCCCCCTCTAACACAGCCTGGGCTTAACTCCCCCATTAACACAGTCTGGGCCTCACTCCCCCTCTTACACAGTCAGGGATTCACACCCCCCTAGCACAGTCTGGGCCTCACTCCCCCCTAACACAGTCTGGGCCTCACTCCCCTGTTAACACAGTCTGGGCCTCACTCTCCCATTAACACAGTCTGGGCCTCACTCCCACTCTAACACACTCTGGGCCTCAATCCCCTGTTAACACAGCCTGCGTCTCACTTCCCCTCTAACACAGTCAGGGCCTCACTGCCCCCTAACACAGTCTGGGCCTCACTCCCCCTCTAACACAGCCTGGGCCTCACACCCCCTCTAACACAGTCTGGGCCTAACTCCCCCAATAACAAAGTAAGGGCCTCATTCCCCTCTAACACAGCCTGGGCCTCACCCCCCCCTCTAACACAGTCAGGTACTCACTCACCCTTTAACAGTCAGTGCCTCACTCCCCCCTAACACAGTCTGTGCCTCACTCCCCCTCTAACACAGTCAGGGCCTCACTGCCCCCTAACACAATCTGGGCCTCACTCCCCCCTAACGCAGTCTGGGCCTCACTCCCCCTCTAACACAGCCTGGGCCTCACTCCCCCGTTAACACAGTCTGTGCCTCACTCTCCCTCTAACACAGTCAGGGCCTCACTGCCCCCTAACACAGTCTGGGCCTCACTCCCCCTCTAACAAAGCCTGGGCCTCACACCACATCTAACAAAGTCTGGGCCTCACTCCCCCTCTTACACAGCCTGGGCCTCACTCCGCCTCTAACACAGTCTGGGCCTCATTCCCCCTCTAACACATTCAGTGCCTCACTCCCCCCTAACACAGTCTGGACCTCACTCCCCCTCTAACAAAGTCTGGGCCTCACTCCCCCGTTAACACAGTCTGGGCCTCACTCCCCTGTTAACACAGTCTGGGCCCCACTCTCCCGTTAACACAGTCTGGGCCTCTCTCCCACTCTAACACAGTCTGGGCCTCATTTTCCCTCTAACACACTCTTGGCATCAATCCCCTGTTAACACAGCCTGTGTCTCACTCCCCCTCTAACACAGTCAGGGCCACACTCCCCCTCTAACACAGTCTGGGCCTCACTGCCCCCTAACACAGTCTTGGCCTCACACCCCCTCTAACACAGTCTGGGCCTCACTCCGCCTCTAACAAATTGTGGGCCTCCTTCCCCTCTAACACAGCCTGCACCTCAAGCCCCCTCTTACACAGTCTGGTCCTCACTCCCCCTCTAACACATTCAGTGCCTCACTCCCCCCTAACACAGTCAGAGCCTCACTGCCCCCGAATACAGCCTGGGCCTCACTCCCCCGTTAACACAGTCAGGGCCTCACTCCCCCTCCCACAAAGACTGGGCCCCATTCCTCTCTAACACAGCCTGGGCCTCACTCCCCCTCTAACACAGTCAGGGCCTCACTCCCCCTCTAACACAGTCAGGGCCTCTTTCCCACCTAACGCAGTCTGGGCCCTACTCCCCCTCTAACACAGCCTGGGCCTCACACCCCCATTAACACAGTCTGGGCCTCACTCCCCCTCTTACACAGTCAGGGCCTCACTCCCCCCTAGCACAGTCTGGGCCTCACTCCCCCCTAACACAGTCTGGGCCTCACTCCCCCTCTAACACAGTCTGGGCCTCACTCCCCTGTTAACTCAGTCTGGGCCTCACTCCCCTGTTAACACCGTCAGGCCCTCAGTCCCCCTGTAACACAGCCTGGGCCTCACTCCCTCTCTAACACAGTCTGGGCCTCACTCCCCCTCTAACACAGTCTGGACCTCAGTCCCCCTCTAACATAGTCTGGGCCTCACTCCACTTTTAACTCAGTCTGGGCCTCACACCCCTGTTAACACAGTCAGGCCCTCAGTCCCCCTCCCACAAATACTGGGCCCCATTCCTCTCTAACACAGTCTGGGCCTCTCTACCCCTCTAACACAGTCAGGGCCTCACTCCCCCTCTAACACAGTCAGGGCCTCACTCCCCCCTAACGCAGTCTGGGCCACACTCCCCCTCTAACACAGCCTGGGCCTCACTCCCCCATTAACACAGTCTGGGCCTCACTCCCCCTCTTACACAGTCAGGGACTCACACCCCCCTAGCACAGTCTGGGCCTCACTCCCCCCTAACACAGTCTGGGCCTCACTCCCCTGTTAACACAGTCTGGGCCTCACTCTCCCATTAACACAGTCTGGGCCTCACTCCCACTCTAACACACTCTGGGCCTCAATCCCCTGTTAACACAGCCTGCGTCTCACTTCCCCTCTAACACATTCAGGGCCTCACTGCCCCCTAACACATTCTGGGCCTCACTCCCCCTCTAACACAGCCTGGGCCTCACACCCCCTCTTACACAGTCTGGGCCTAACTCCCCCAATAACAAAGTAAGGGCCTCATTCCCCTCTAACACAGCCTGGGCCTCACCCCCCCCCCTCTAACACAGTCAGGTACTCATTCCCCCTCTAACAGTCAGTGCCTCACTCCCCCCTAACACAGTCTGTGCCTCACTCCCCCTCTAACACAGTCAGGGCCTCACTGCCCCCTAACACAGTCTGTGCCTCACTCCCCCTCTAACACAGTCAGGGCCTCACTGCCCCCTAACACAATCTGGGCCTCACTCCCCCCTAACGCAGTCTGGGCCTCACTCCCCCTCTAACACAGCCTGGGCCTCACTCCCCCGTTAACACAGTCTGTGCCTCACTCTCCCTCTAACACAGTCAGGGCCTCACTGCCCCCTAACACAGTCTGGGCCTCACTCCCCCTCTAACACAGCCTGGGCCTCACACCACATCTAACAAAGTCTGGGCCTCACTCCCCCTCTTACACAGCCTGGGCCTCACTCCGCCTCTAACACAGTCTGGGCCTCATTCCCCCTCTAACACAGTCAGGTCCTCACTCCCCCTCTAACACATTCAGTGCCTCACTCCCCCCTAACACAGTCTGGACCTCACTCCCCCTCTAACAAAGTCTGGGCCTCACTCCCCTGTTAACACAGTCTGGGCCTCACTCCCCTGTTAACACAGAATGGGCCCCACTCTCCCGTTAACACAATCTGGGCCTCTCTCGCACTCTAACACAGTCTGGGCCTCATTTCCCCTCTAACACACTCTTGGCATCAATCCCCTGATAACACAGCCTGTGTCTCACTCCCCCTCTAACACAGTCTGGGCCTCACTCCCCCTCTAACACAGTCTGGGCCTCACTCCCCCTCTAACACAGCCTTCGTCTCATTTACCCTCTAACACAGCCTGGGCCTCACACCACCTCAAACACAGCCTGGGCCTCACTACCCCTCTAACACAGCCTGGGCCTCACACCCCCTCTCACACAGTCTGGGCCTCCTTCCCCTCTAACACAGCCTGGGCCTCACTCCCCCTCTAACACATTCAGTGCCTCACACCCCCTCTAACACAGTCTGGGCCTCACTCCCCCTCTAAAACAGCCTGCGTCTCACTTCCCCTCTCAAACAGTCAGAGCCTCACTGCCCCCTAACACACTCTGGGCCTCACTGCCCCCTAACACACTCTGGGCCTCACTGCCTCTAACACAGTCTGGGCCTCACTGCCCCCTAACACAATCTGGGCTTCACTCCCAATCTAACACAGTCTGGGCCTCACTCCCCCTCTAACAGAGTCTGCGTCTCACTCCCCCTCTAACAATGTCTGGGCCTCACTAGCCCTCTAACACAGCCTGCGTCTCACTTCCCCTTTAACACAGTCAGGGCCTCACTGCCCCCTAACACAGTCTGGGCCTCACTCCCCAATTAACACAGTCAGGGCCTCACTCCCCTTCCCACAAAGACTGGGCCCCATTCCTCTCTAACACAGCCTGGGCCTCTCTCCCCCTCTAACACTTCCTGGGCCTCACTCCCCCTCTAACACAGTCAGGGCCTCACTCCCCCTCTAACACAGTCAGGGCCTCACTCCCCCCTAACGCAGTCTGGGCCTCACTCCCCCTCTAACACAGCCTGGGCCTCACACCCCCATTAACACAGTCTGGGCCTCCCTCCCCCTCTTACACAGTCAGGGCCTCGCTCCCCCCCTAGCACAGTCTGGGCATCATTCCCCCCTAACACAGTCTGGGCCTCACACCCCCTCTAACACAGTCTGGGCCTCACTCCCCCTCTAACACAGTCTGGGCCTCACTCTCCCACAAACACAGTCTGGACCTCACACCCCCTCTAACACAGTCTGGGCCTCACTCCCCCTCTAACACAGTCTGGACCTCACACCCCCTCTAACACAGTCTGGGCCTCACTCCCCCTCTAAAACAGCCTGCGTCTCACTTCCCCTTTAACACAGTCTGGGCCTCACTGCCCCCTAACACAGTCTGGGCCTCACTCCCCCGTTAACACAGTCAGGGCCTCACTCCCCCTCCCACAAAGACTGGGCCCCATTCCTCTCTCACACAGCCTGGGCCTCTCTCCCCCTCTAACACAGTCAGGGCCTCAGTCCCAGTCTAACACAGTCAGTGCCTCACTCCCCCCTAACACAGTCTGGGCCTCACTCCCCCTCTAACACAGCCTGAGCCTCACACACCCATTAACACAGTCTGGGCCTAACTCCCACTGTAACAGTCTGGGCCTCACTTCCACTCTAACACACTCTGGGCCTCAATCCCCTGTTAACACAGCCTGCGTCTCACTTCCCCTCTAACACAGTCAGGGCCTCACTGCCCCCTAACACAGTCTGGGCCTCACTCCCCCTCTAACACAGCCTGGGCCTCACACCCCCTCTAACACAGTCTGGGCCTAACTCCCCCACTAACAAAGTAAGGGCCTCATTCCCCTCTAACACAGCCTGGGCCTCACCCCCCCCCCTCTAACACAGTCTGTGCCTCACTCCCCCTCTAACACAGTCAGGGCCTCACTGCCCCCTAACACAGTCAGGGCCTCACTCCCCCCTAACACAGTCTGGGCCTCACTCCCCCTCTAACACAGCCTGGACCTCACTCCCCCGTTAACACAGTCTGTGCCTCACTCTCCCTCTAACACAGTCAGTGCCTGACTACCCCCTAACACAGTCTGGGCCTCACTCCCCCTCTAACACAGCCTGGGCCTCACACCACATCTAACAAAGTCTGGGCCTCACTCCCCCTCTTACACAGCCTGGGCCTCATTCCCCCTCTAACACAGTCAGGTCCTCACTCCCCCTCTAACACATTCAGTGCCTCACTCCCCCCTAACACAGTCTGGACCTCACTCCCCCTCTAACAAAGTCTGGGCCTCACTCCCCTGTTAACACAGTCTGGGCCTCACTCCCCTGTTAACACAGTCTGGGCCCCACTCTCCCGTTAACACAGTCTGGGCCTCTCTCCCACTGTAACACAGTCTGGGCCTCATTTTCCCTCTAACACACTCTTGGCATCAATCCCCTGTTAACACAGCCTGTGTCTCACTCCCCCTCTAACACAGTCAGGGCTCACTCCCCCTCTAACACAGTCTGGGCCTCACTGCCCCCTAACACAGTCTTGGCCTCACACCCCCTCTAACACAGTCTGGGCCTCACTCCGCCTCTAACAAATTCTGGGCCTCCTTCCCCTCTAACACAGCCTGCACCTCAAGCCCCCTCTTACACAGTCTGGTCCTCACTCCCCCTCTAACACATTCAGTGCCTCACTCCCCCCTAACACAGTCAGTGCCTCACTGCCCCCGAATACAGTCTGGGCCTCACTCCCCCGTTAACACAGTCAGGGCCTCACTCCCCCTCCCACAAAGACTGGGCCCCATTCCTCCCTAACACAGCCTGGGCCTCACTCCCCCTCTAACACAGTCAGGGCCTCACTCCCCCTCTAACACAGTCAGGGCCTCACTCCCACCTAACGCAGTCTGGGCCTCACTCCCCCTCTAACACAGCCTGGGCCTCACACCCCCATTAACACAGTCTGGGCCTCACTCCCCCTCTTACACAGTCAGGGCCTCACTCCCCCCTAGCACAGTCTGGGCCTCACTCCCCCCGAACACAGTCTGGGCCTCACTCCCCCTCTAACACAGTCTGGGCCTCACTCCCCTGTTAACTCAGTCTGGGCCTCACTCCCCTGTTAACACCGTCAGGCCCTCAGTCCCCCTGTAACACAGCCTGGGCCTCACTTCCTCTCTAACACAGTCTGGGCCTCACTCCCCCTCTAACATAGTCTGGGCCTCACACCACTTTTAACTCAGTCTGGTCCTCACACCCCTGTTAACACAGTCAGGCCCTCAGTCCCCCTCCCACAAATACTGGGCCCCATTCCTCTCTAACACAGTCAGGGCCTCACTCCCCCTCTAACACAGTCAGGGCCTCACTCCCCCCTAACGCAGTCTGGGCCTCACTCCCCCTCTAACACAGCCTGGGCCTCACTCCCCCATTAACACAGTCTGGGCCTCACTCCCCCTCTTACACAGTCAGGGACTCACACCCCCCTAGCACAGTCTGGGCCTCACTCCCCCCTAACACAGTCTGGGCCTCACTCCCCTGTTAACTCAGTCTGGGCCTCACTCCCC
The DNA here is from genome assembly GCA_026770705.1 of Isurus oxyrinchus. Lineage (NCBI taxonomy): Eukaryota > Metazoa > Chordata > Chondrichthyes > Lamniformes > Lamnidae > Isurus > Isurus oxyrinchus. The sequence continues at coordinate 81,441 of JANJGN010000753.1, read as the reverse complement.
TGTTAACACCGTCAGGCCCTCAGTCCCCCTGTAACACAGCCTGGGCCTCACTCCCTCTCTAACACAGTCTGGGCCTCACTCCCCCTCTAACACAGTCTGGGCCTCAGTCCCCCTCTAACATAGTCTGGGCCTCACTTCACTTTTAACTCAGTCTGGGCCTCACACCCCTGTTAACACAGTCAGGCCCTCAGTCCCCCTCCCACAAATACTGGGCCCCATTCCTCTCTAACACAGTCTGGGCCTCTCTCCCCCTCTAACACAGTCAGGGCCTCACTCCCCCTCTAACACAGTCAGGGCCTCACTCCCCCCTAACGCAGTCTGGGCCTCACTCCCCCTCTAACACAGCCTGGGCTTAACTCCCCCATTAACACAGTCTGGGCCTCACTCCCCCTCTTACACAGTCAGGGATTCACACCCCCCTAGCACAGTCTGGGCCTCACTCCCCCCTAACACAGTCTGGGCCTCACTCCCCTGTTAACACAGTCTGGGCCTCACTCTCCCATTAACACAGTCTGGGCCTCACTCCCACTCTAACACACTCTGGGCCTCAATCCCCTGTTAACACAGCCTGCGTCTCACTTCCCCTCTAACACAGTCAGGGCCTCACTGCCCCCTAACACAGTCTGGGCCTCACTCCCCCTCTAACACAGCCTGGGCCTCACACCCCCTCTAACACAGTCTGGGCCTAACTCCCCCAATAACAAAGTAAGGGCCTCATTCCCCTCTAACACAGCCTGGGCCTCACCCCCCCCTCTAACACAGTCAGGTACTCACTCACCCTTTAACAGTCAGTGCCTCACTCCCCCCTAACACAGTCTGTGCCTCACTCCCCCTCTAACACAGTCAGGGCCTCACTGCCCCCTAACACAATCTGGGCCTCACTCCCCCCTAACGCAGTCTGGGCCTCACTCCCCCTCTAACACAGCCTGGGCCTCACTCCCCCGTTAACACAGTCTGTGCCTCACTCTCCCTCTAACACAGTCAGGGCCTCACTGCCCCCTAACACAGTCTGGGCCTCACTCCCCCTCTAACAAAGCCTGGGCCTCACACCACATCTAACAAAGTCTGGGCCTCACTCCCCCTCTTACACAGCCTGGGCCTCACTCCGCCTCTAACACAGTCTGGGCCTCATTCCCCCTCTAACACATTCAGTGCCTCACTCCCCCCTAACACAGTCTGGACCTCACTCCCCCTCTAACAAAGTCTGGGCCTCACTCCCCCGTTAACACAGTCTGGGCCTCACTCCCCTGTTAACACAGTCTGGGCCCCACTCTCCCGTTAACACAGTCTGGGCCTCTCTCCCACTCTAACACAGTCTGGGCCTCATTTTCCCTCTAACACACTCTTGGCATCAATCCCCTGTTAACACAGCCTGTGTCTCACTCCCCCTCTAACACAGTCAGGGCCACACTCCCCCTCTAACACAGTCTGGGCCTCACTGCCCCCTAACACAGTCTTGGCCTCACACCCCCTCTAACACAGTCTGGGCCTCACTCCGCCTCTAACAAATTGTGGGCCTCCTTCCCCTCTAACACAGCCTGCACCTCAAGCCCCCTCTTACACAGTCTGGTCCTCACTCCCCCTCTAACACATTCAGTGCCTCACTCCCCCCTAACACAGTCAGAGCCTCACTGCCCCCGAATACAGCCTGGGCCTCACTCCCCCGTTAACACAGTCAGGGCCTCACTCCCCCTCCCACAAAGACTGGGCCCCATTCCTCTCTAACACAGCCTGGGCCTCACTCCCCCTCTAACACAGTCAGGGCCTCACTCCCCCTCTAACACAGTCAGGGCCTCTTTCCCACCTAACGCAGTCTGGGCCCTACTCCCCCTCTAACACAGCCTGGGCCTCACACCCCCATTAACACAGTCTGGGCCTCACTCCCCCTCTTACACAGTCAGGGCCTCACTCCCCCCTAGCACAGTCTGGGCCTCACTCCCCCCTAACACAGTCTGGGCCTCACTCCCCCTCTAACACAGTCTGGGCCTCACTCCCCTGTTAACTCAGTCTGGGCCTCACTCCCCTGTTAACACCGTCAGGCCCTCAGTCCCCCTGTAACACAGCCTGGGCCTCACTCCCTCTCTAACACAGTCTGGGCCTCACTCCCCCTCTAACACAGTCTGGACCTCAGTCCCCCTCTAACATAGTCTGGGCCTCACTCCACTTTTAACTCAGTCTGGGCCTCACACCCCTGTTAACACAGTCAGGCCCTCAGTCCCCCTCCCACAAATACTGGGCCCCATTCCTCTCTAACACAGTCTGGGCCTCTCTACCCCTCTAACACAGTCAGGGCCTCACTCCCCCTCTAACACAGTCAGGGCCTCACTCCCCCCTAACGCAGTCTGGGCCACACTCCCCCTCTAACACAGCCTGGGCCTCACTCCCCCATTAACACAGTCTGGGCCTCACTCCCCCTCTTACACAGTCAGGGACTCACACCCCCCTAGCACAGTCTGGGCCTCACTCCCCCCTAACACAGTCTGGGCCTCACTCCCCTGTTAACACAGTCTGGGCCTCACTCTCCCATTAACACAGTCTGGGCCTCACTCCCACTCTAACACACTCTGGGCCTCAATCCCCTGTTAACACAGCCTGCGTCTCACTTCCCCTCTAACACATTCAGGGCCTCACTGCCCCCTAACACAGTCTGGGCCTCACTCCCCCTCTAACACAGCCTGGGCCTCACACCCCCTCTTACACAGTCTGGGCCTAACTCCCCCAATAACAAAGTAAGGGCCTCATTCCCCTCTAACACAGCCTGGGCCTCACCCCCCCCCCCTCTAACACAGTCAGGTACTCATTCCCCCTCTAACAGTCAGTGCCTCACTCCCCCCTAACACAGTCTGTGCCTCACTCCCCCTCTAACACAGTCAGGGCCTCACTGCCCCCTAACACAGTCTGTGCCTCACTCCCCCTCTAACACAGTCAGGGCCTCACTGCCCCCTAACACAATCTGGGCCTCACTCCCCCTCTAACACAGCCTGGGCCTCACTCCCCCGTTAACACAGTCTGTGCCTCACTCTCCCTCTAACACAGTCAGGGCCTCACTGCCCCCTAACACAGTCTGGGCCTCACTCCCCCTCTAACACAGCCTGGGCCTCACACCACATCTAACAAAGTCTGGGCCTCACTCCCCCTCTTACACAGCCTGGGCCTCACTCCGCCTCTAACACAGTCTGGGCCTCATTCCCCCTCTAACACAGTCAGGTCCTCACTCCCCCTCTAACACATTCAGTGCCTCACTCCCCCCTAACACAGTCTGGACCTCACTCCCCCTCTAACAAAGTCTGGGCCTCACTCCCCTGTTAACACAGTCTGGGCCTCACTCCCCTGTTAACACAGAATGGGCCCCACTCTCCCGTTAACACAATCTGGGCCTCTCTCGCACTCTAACACAGTCTGGGCCTCATTTCCCCTCTAACACACTCTTGGCATCAATCCCCTGATAACACAGCCTGTGTCTCACTCCCCCTCTAACACAGTCAGGGCCTCACTCCCCCTCTAACATAGTCTGGGCTCACTGCCCCCTAACACAGTCTTGGCCTCACACCCCCTCTAACACAGTCTGGGCCTCACTCCGCCTCTAACAAATTCTGGGCCTCCTTCCCCTCTAACACAGCCTGCACCTCAAGCCCCCTCTTACACAGTCTGGTCCTCACTCCCCCTCTAACACATTCAGTGCCTCACTCCCCCCTAACACAGTCAGAGCCTCACTGCCCCCGAATACAGCCTGGGCCTCACTCCCCCGTTAACACAGTCAGGGCCTCACTCCCGCTCCCACAAAGACTGGGCCCCATTCCTATCTAACACAGCCTGGGCCTCACTCCCCCTCTAACACAGTCAGGGCCTCACTCCCCCTCTAACACAGTCAGGGCCTCACTCCCACCTAACGCAGTCTGGACCCTACTCCCCCTCTAACACAGCCTGGGCCTCACACCCACATTAACACAGTCTGGGCCTCACTCCCCCTCTTACACAGTCAGGGCCTCACTCCCCCCTAGCACAGTCTGGGCCTCACTCCCCCCTAACACAGTCTGGGCCTCACTCCCCTGTTAACTCAGTCTGGGCCTCACTCCCCTGTTAACACCGTCAGGCCCTCAGTCCCCCTATAACACAGCCTGGGCCTCACTCCCTCTCTAACACAGTCTGGGCCTCACTCCCCCTCTAACACAGTCTGGGCCTCAGTCCCCCTCTAACATAGTCTGGGCCTCACTCCACTTTTAACTCAGTCTGGGCCTCACACCCCTGTTAACACAGTCAGGCCCTCAGTCCCCCTCCCACAAATACTGGGCCCCATTCCTCTCTAACACAGTCTGGGCCTCTCTCCCCCTCTAACACAGTCAGGGCCTCACTCCCCCTCTAACACAGTCAGGGCCTCACTCCCCCCTAACGCAGTCTGGGCCTCACTCCCCCTCTAACACAGCCTGGGCCATACTCCCCCATTAACACAGTCTGGGCCTCACTCCCCCTCTTACACAGTCAGGGACTCACACCCCCCTAGCACAGTCTGGGCCTCACTCCCCCCTAACACAGTCTGGGCCTCACTCCCCTGTTAACACAGTCTGGGCCTCACTCTCCCATTAACACAGTCTGGGCCTCACTCCCACTCTAACACACTCTGGGCCTCAATCCCCTGTTAACACAGCCTGCGTCTCACTTCCCCTCTAACACAGTCAGGGCCTCACTGCCCCCTAACACAGTCTGGGCCTCACTCCCCCTCTAACACAGCCTGGGCCTCACACCCCCTCTTACACAGTCTGGGCCTAACTCACCCAATAACAAAGTAAGGGCCTCATTCCCCTCTAACACAGCCTGGGCCTCACCCCCCCCTCTAACACAGTCAGGTACTCACTCCCCCTCTAACAGTCAGTGCCTCACTCCCCCCTAACACAGTCTGTGCCTCACTCCCCCTCTAACACAGTCAGGGCCTCACTGCCCCCTAACACAATCTGGGCCTCACTCCCCCCTAACGCAGTCTGGGCCTCACTCCCCCTCTAACACAGCCTGGGCCTCACTCCCCCGTTAACACAGTCTGTGCCTCACTCTCCCTCTAACACAGTCAGGGCCTCACTGCCCCCTAACACAGTCTGGGCCTCACTCCCCCTCTTACACAGCCTGGGCCTCACTCCGCCTCTAACACAGTCTGGGCCTCATTCCCCCTCTAACACAGTCAGGTCCTCACTCCCCCTCTAAGACATTCAGTGCCTCACTCCCCCCTAACACAGTCTGGACCTCACTCCCCCTCTAACAAATTCTGGGCCTCACTCCCCTGTTAACACAGTCTGGGCCTCACTCCCCTGTTAACACAGTCTGGGCCTCACTCCCCTGTTAACACAGTGTGGGCCCCACTCTCCCGTTAACACAGTCTGGGCCTCTCTCACACTCTAACACAGTCTGGGCCTCATTTCCCCTCTAACACACTCTTGGCATCAATCCCCTGTTAACACAGCCTGTGTCTCAGTCCCCCTCTAACACAGTCAGGGCCTCACTCCACCTCTAACATAGTCTGGGCCTCACTGCCCCCTAACACAGTCTGGGCCTCACACCCCCTCTAACACAGTCTGGGCCTCACTCCGCCTCTAACAAATTCTGGGCCTCCTTCCCCTCTAACACAGCCTGCACCTCAAGCCCCCTCTTACACAGTCTGGTCCTCACTCCCCCTCTAACACATTCAGTGCCTCACTCCCCCCTAACACAGTCAGAGCCTCACTGCCCCCGAATACAGCCTGGGCCTCACTCCCCCGTTAACACAGTCAGGGCCTCACTCCCGCTCCCACAAAGACTGGGCCCCATTCCTATCTAACACAGCCTGGGCCTCACTCCCCCTCTAACACAGTCAGGGCCTCACTCCCCCTCTAACACAGTCAGGGCCTCACTCCCACCTAACGCAGTCTGGACCCTACTCCCGCTCTAACACAGCCTGGGCCTCACACCCCCATTAACACAGTCTGGGCCTCACTCCCCCTCTTACACAGTCAGGGCCTCACTCCCCCCTAGCACAGTCTGGGCCTCACTCCCCTGTTAACTCAGTCTGGGCCTCACTCCCCTGTTAACACCGTCAGGCCCTCAGTCCCCCTGTAACACAGCCTGGGCCTCACTCCCTCTCTAACACAGTCTGGGCCTCACTCCCCCTCTAACACAGTCTGGGCCTCAGTCCTCCTCTAACATAGTCTGGGCCTCACTCCACTTTTAACTCAGTCTGGGCCTCACACCCCTGTTAACACAGTCAGGCCCTCAGTCCCCCTCCCACAAATACTGGGCCCCATTCCTCTCTAACACAGTCTGGGCCTCTCTCCCCCTCTAACACAGTCAGGGCCTCACTCCCCCTCTAACACAGTCAGGGCCTCACTCCCCCCTAACGCAGTCTGGGCCTCACTCCCCCTCTAACACAGCCTGGGCCTCACTCCCCCATTAACACAGTCTGGGCCTCACTCCCCCTCTTACACAGTCAGGGACTCACACCCCCCTAGCACAGTCTGGGCCTCACTCCCCCCTAACACAGTCTGGGCCTCACTCCCCTGTTAACACAGTCTGGGCCTCACTCTCCCATTAACACAGTCTGGGCCTCACTCCCACTCTAACACACTCTGGGCCTCAATCCCCTGTTAACACAGCCTGCGTCTCACTTCCCCTCTAACACAGTCAGGGCCTCACTGCCCCCTAACACAGTCTGGGCCTCACTCCCCCTCTAACACAGCCTGGGCCTCACTCCCCCTCTTACACAGTCTGGGCCTAACTCCCCCAATAACAAAGTAAGGGCCTCATTCCCCTCTAACACAGCCTGGGCCTTACTCCCCCCTCTAACACAGTCAGGTACTCACTCCCCCTCTAACAGTCAGTGCCTCACTCCCCCCTAACACAGTCTGTGCCTCACTCCCCCTCTAACACAGTCAGGGCCTCACTGCCCCCTAACACAATCTGGGCCTCACTCCCCCCTAACGCAGTCTGGGCCTCACTCCCCCTCTAACACAGTCTGTGCCTCACTCTCCCTCTAACACAGTCAGGGCCTCACTGCCCCCTAACAAAGTCTGGGCCTCACTCCCCCTCTTACACAGCCTGGGCCTCACTCCGCCTCTAACACAGTCTGGGCCTCATTCCCCCTCTAACACAGTCAGGTCCTCACTCCCAATCTAACACATTCAGTGCCTCACTCCCCCCTAACACAGTCTGGACCTCACTCCCCCTCTAACAAAGTCTGGGCCTCACTCCCCTGTTAACACAGTCTGGGCCTCACTCCCCTGTTAACACAGTCTGGGCCTCACTCCCCTGTTAACACAGTGTGGGCCCCACTCTCCCGTTAACACAGTCTGGGCCTCTCTCACACTCTAACACAGTCTGGGCCTCATTTCCCCTCTAACACACTCTTGGCATCAATCCCCTGTTAACACAGCCTGTGTCTCAGTCCCCCTCTAACACAGTCAGGGCCTCACTCCACCTCTAACATAGTCTGGGCCTCACTGCCCCCTAACACAGTCTTGGCCTCACACCCCCTCTAACACAGTCTGGGCCTCACTCCGCCTCTAACAAATTCTGGGCCTCCTTCCCCTCTAACACAGCCTGCACCTCAAGCCCCCTCTTACACAGTCTGGTCCTCACTCCCCCTCTAACACATTCAGTGCCTCACTACCCCCTAACACAGTCAGAGCCTCACTGCCCCCGAATACAGTCTGGGCCTCACTCCCCCGTTAACACAGTCAGGGCCTCACTCCCCCTCCCACAAAGACTGGGCCCCATTCCTATCTAACACAGCCTGGGCCTCACTCCCCCTCTAACACAGTCAGGGCCTCACTCCCCCTCTAACACAGTCAGGGCCTCACTCCCACCTAACGCAGTCTGGACCCTACTCCCCCTCTAACACAGCCTGGGCCTCACACCCCCATTAACACAGTCTGGGCCTCACTCCCCCTCTTACACAGTCAGGGCCTCACTCCCCCCTAGCACAGTCTGGGCCTCACTCCCCCCTAACACAGTCTGGGCCTCACTCCCCCTCTAACACAGTCTGGGCCTCACTCCCCTGTTAACTCAGTCTGGGCCTCACTCCCCTGTTAACACCGTCAGGCCCTCAGTCCCCCTGTAACACAGCCTGGGCCTCACTCCCTCTCTAACACAGTCTGGGCCTCACTCCCCCTCTAACACAGTCTGGGCCTCAGTCCCTCTCTAACATAGTCTGGGCCTCACTCCACTTTTAACTCAGTCTGGGCCTCACTCCCCTGTTAACACAGTCAGGCCCTCAGTCCCCCTCCCACAAAGACTGGGCCCCATTCCTCTCTAACACAGCCTGGGCCTCTCTCCCCCTCTAACACAGTCAGGGCCTCACTCCCCCCTAACACAGTCTGGGCCTCACTCCCCCTCAAACACAGTCAGGGCCTCACTCCCCCCTAACGCAGTCTGGGCCTCACTCCCCCTCTAACACAGCCTGGGCCTCACTCCCCCATTAACACAGTCTGGGCCTCACTCCCCCTCTTACACAGTCAGGGACTCACACCCCCCTAGCACAGTCTGGGCCTCACTCCCCCCTAACACAGTCTGGGCCTCACTCCCCTGTTAACTCAGTCTGGGCCTCACTCCCCTGTTAACACCGTCAGGCCCTCAGTCCCCCTGTAACACAGCCTGGGCCTCACTCCCTCTCTAACACAGTCTGGGCCTCACTCCCTCTCTAACACAGTCTGGGCCTCACTCCCTCTCTAACACAGTCTGGGCCTCACTCCCTCTCTAACACAGTCTGGGCCTCACTCCCCCTCTAACATAGTCTGGGCCTCACTCCACTTTTAACTCAGTCTGGGCCTCACACCCCTGTTAACACAGTCAGGCCCTCAGTCCCCCTCCCACAAATACTGGGCCCCATTCCTCTCTAACACAGTCTGGGCCTCTCTCCCCCTCTAAAACAGTCAGGGCCTCACTCCCCCTCTAACACAGTCAGGGCCTCACTCCCCCCTAACGCAGTCTGGGCCTCACTCGCCCTCTAACACAGTCTGGGCCTCACTCCCCCATTAACACAGTCTGGGCCTCACTCCCCCTCTTACACAGTCAGGGACTCACACCCCCCTAGCACAGTCTGGGCCTCACTCCCCCCTAACACAGTCTGGGCCTCACTCCCCTGTTAACACAGTCTGGGCCTCACTCTCCCATTAACACAGTCTGGGCCTCACTCCCGCTCTAACACACTCTGGGCCTCAATCCCCTGTTAACACAGCCTGCGTCTCACTTCCCCTCTAACACAGTCAGGGCCTCACTGCCCCCTAACACAGTCTGGGCCTCACTCCCCCTCTAACACAGCCTGGGCCTCACACCCCCTCTTACACAGTCTGGGCCTAACTCCCCCAATAACAAAGTAAGGGCCTCATTCCCCTCTAACACAGCCTGGGCCTCACCCCCCCCTCTAACACAGTCAGGTACTCACTCCCCCTCTAACAGTCAGTGCCTCACTCCCCCCTAACACAGTCTGTGCCTCACTCCCCCTCTAACACAGTCAGGGCCTCACTGCCCCCTAACACAGTCTGGACCTCACTCCCCCTCTAACACAGCCTGGGCCTCACACCACATCTAACAAAGTCTGGGCCTCACTCCCCCTCTTACACAGCCTGGGCCTCACTCCGCCTCTAACACAGTCTGGGCCTCATTCCCCCTCTAACACAGTCAGGTCCTCACTCCCCCTCTAACACATTCAGTGCCTCACTCCCCCCTTACACAGTCTGGACCTCACTCCCCCTCTAACAAAGTCTGGGCCTCACTCCCCTGTTAACACAGTCTGGGCCTCACTCCCCTGTTAACACAGTGTGGGCCCCACTCTCCCGTTAACACAGTCTGGGCCTCTCTCGCACTCTAACACAGTCTGGGCCTCATTTCCCCTCTAACACACTCTTGGCATCAATCCCCTGTTAACACAGCCTGTGTCTCACTCCCCCTCTAACACAGTCTGGGCCTCACTGCCCCCTAACACAGTCTTGGCCTCACACCCCCTCTAACACAGTCTGGGCCTCACTCCGCCTCTAACAAATTCTGGGCCTCCTTCCCCTCTAACACAGCCTGCATCTCAAGCCCCCTCTTACACAGTCTGGTCCTCACTCCCCCTCTAACACATTCAGTGCCTGACTCCCCCCTAACACAGTCAGAGCCTCACTGCCCCCGAATACAGCCTGGGCCTCACTCCCCCGTTAACACAGTCAGGGCCTCACTCCCGCTCCCACAAAGACTGGGCCCCATTCCTATCTAACACAGCCTGGGCCTCACTCCCCCTCTAACACAGTCAGGGCCTCACTCCCCCTCTAACACAGTCAGGGCCTCACTCCCACCTAACGCAGTCTGGACCCTACTCCCCCTCTAACACAGCCTGGGCCTCACACCCCCATTAACACAGTCTGGGCCTCACTCCCCCTCTTACACAGTCAGGGCCTCACACCCCCCTAGCACAGTCTGGGCCTCACTCCCCCCTAACACAGTCTGGGCCTCACTCCCCCTCTAACACAGTCTGGGCCTCACTCCCCTGTTAACTCAGTCTGGGCCTCACTCCCCTGTTAACACCGTCAGGCCCTCAGTCCCCCTGTAACACAGCCTGGGCCTCACTCCCTCTCTAACACAGTCTGGGCCTCACTCCCCCTCTAACACAGTCTGGGCCTCAGTCCCCCTCTAACATAGTCTGGGCCTCACTCCACTTTTAACTCAGTCTGGGCCTCACACCCCTGTTAACACAGTCAGGCCCTCAGTCCCCCTCCCACAAATACTGGGCCCCATTCCTCTCTAACACAGTCTGGGCCTCTCTCCCCCTCTAACACAGTCAGGGCCTCACTCCCCCTCTAACACAGTCAGGGCCTCACTCCCCCCTAACGCAGTCTGGGCCTCACTCCCCCTCTAACACAGCCTGGGCCTCACTCCCCCATTAACACAGTCTGGGCCTCACTCCCCCTCTAACACAGTCTGGGCCTCACTCCCCTGTTAACTCAGTCTGGGCCTCACTCCCCTGTTAACACCGTCAGGCCCTCAGTCCCCCTCTAACACAGCCTGGGCCTCACTCCCTCTCTAACACAGTCAGGGCCTCACGCCCCCTCTAACACAGTCTGGGCCTCACACCCCCCTAGCACAGTCTGGGCCTCACTCCCCCCTAACACAGTCTGGGCCTCACTCCCCCTCTAACACAGTCTGGGCCTCACTCCCCTGTTAACTCAGTCTGGGCCTCACTCCCCTGTTAACACCGTCAGGCCCTCAGTCCCCCTGTAACACAGCCTGGGCCTCACTCCCTCTCTAACACAGTCTGGGCCTCACTCCCCCTCTAACACAGTCTGGGCCTCAGTCCCCCTCTAACATAGTCTGGGCCTCACTCCACTTTTAACTCAGTCTGGGCCTCACACCCCTGTTAACACAGTCAGGCCCTCAGTCCCCCTCCCACAAATACTGGGCCCCATTCCTCTCTAACACAGTCTGGGCCTCGCTCCCCCTCTAACACAGTCAGGGCCTCACTCCCCCTCTAACACAGTCAGGGCCTCACTCCCCCCTAACGCAGTCTGGGCCTCACTCCCCCTCTAACACAGCCTGGGCCTCACTCCCCCATTAACACAGTCTGGGCCTCACTCCCCCTCTTACACAGTCAGGGACTCACACCCCCCTAGCACAGTCTGGGCCTCACTCCCCCTCTAACACAGTCTGGGCCTCACTCCCCTGTTAACTCAGTCTGGGCCTCACTCCCCTGTTAACACAGTCAGGCACTCAGTAACCCTCTAACACAGCCTGGGCCTCACTCCCTCTCTAACACAGTCTGGGCCTCACTCCCCTTCTAACACAGTCTGGGCCTCACTCCATCTCTAACACAGTCTGGACCTCACACCCCCTCTAACACATTCTGGACCTCACTCCCCCTCGAACACAGTCTGGGCCTCACTCCCCTGTTCAAACAATGTGGGCCTCACTCTCCCGTTAACACAGTCTGGGCCTCACTCCCACTCTAACACAGTCTGGGCCTCATTTCCCCTCTGACACACTCTAGGCCTCAATCCCCTGTTCACACAGCCTGCGTCTCACTCCCCGTCTAAAACAGTCAGGACCTCACTGCCCCCTAACACAGTCTGGGCCTCACTCCCCCTCTAACAGAGTCTGCGTCTCACTCCCCCTCTAACAATGTCTGGGCCTCATTCCCCCTCTAAAACAGCCTGCGTCTCACTTCCCCTTTAACACAGTCTGGGCCTCACTGGCCCCTAACAGAGTCTGGGCCTCACTCCCCCGTTAACACAGTCAGGGCCTCACTCCCCCTCCCACAAAGACTGGGCCCCATTCCTCTCTCACACAGCCTGGACCTCTCTCCCCCTCTAACACATTCAGGGCCTCACTCCCACTCTAACACAGTCAGGGCCTCACTGCCCCCTAACACAGTCTGGGCCTCACTCCCCCTCTAACACAGTCTGGGCCACACTCCCCTGTTAACTCAGTCTGGGCCTCACTCCCCTGTTAACACCGTCAGGCCCTCAGTCCCCCTCTAACACAGCCTGGGCCTCACTCCCTCTCTAACACAGTCAGGGCCTCACGCCCCCTCTAACACAGTCTGGGCCTCACACCCCCTCTAACACAGTCTGGACCTCACACCCCCTCTAACACAGTCTGGACCTCACTCCCCCTCTAACACAGTCTGGGCCTCACTCCCCCTCTAACACAGTCTGGGCCTCACTCCCCTGTTAACACAGTCTGGGCCTCACTCCCCCTCTAAAACAGTAAGGGCCTCACTTCCCTTCTAACACAGTCTGGGCCTCACTCTCCCATTAACACAGTTTGGGCCTCACTCCCACTCTAACACAGTCTGGGCCTCAAACCCCCTCTAACACAGTCTGGGCCTCACTCCCCCTCTAACAAAGTCTGGGCCTCCTTCCCCTCTAACACAGCCTGGGCCTCAAGCCCCCTCTTACACAGTCAGGTCCTCACTCCCCCTCTAACATATTCAGTGCCTCACTCCCCCCTAACACAGTCTGGGCCTCACTCCCCCCTAACACACTCTGGGCCTCACTGCCCCCTAACACACTCTGGGCCTCACTGCCTCCTAACACAATCTGGGCTTCACTCCCAATCTAACACAGTCTGGGCCTCACTCCCCCTCTATAATGCCTATGTCTCACTCCCCCTCTAACACAGTCAGGGCCTCACTCCCCCTCTAACAAAGTCTGGGCCTCATTCCCCCTCTAACACAGCCTGGGCCTCACTCCCCCCTCTAGCACAGTCAGGGCCTCACTCCCCCTCTAACACAGTCAGGGCCTCCCTTCCCTAACACAGCCTGGGCCTCACTCGCCCTTTAACACAGTCTGGGCCTCACTCTCCCTCTTACACAGTCAGGGCCTCCCTCCCCCCTAACACAGTCTGGGCCTCACTCCCGCTCCCACAAAGACTGGGCCCCATTCCTATCTAACACAGCCTGGGCCTCACTCCCCCTCTAACACAGTCAGGGCCTCACTCCCCCTCTAACACAGTCAGGGCCTCACTCCCACCTAACGCAGTCTGGACCCTACTCCCCCTCTAACACAGCCTGGGCCTCACACCCCCATTAACACAGTCTGGGCCTCACTCCCCCTCTTACACAGTCAGGGCCTCACGCCCCCCTAGCACAGTCTGGGCCTCACTCCCCCCTAACACAGTCTGGGCCTCACTCCCCCTCTAACACAGTCTGGGCCTCACTCCCCTGTTAACTCAGTCTGGGCCTCACTCCCCTGTTAACACCGTCAGGCCCTCAGTCCCCCTGTAACACAGCCTGGGCCTCACTCCCTCTCTAACACAGTCTGGGCCTCACTCCCCCTCTAACACAGTCTGGGCCTCAGTCCCCCTCTAACATAGTCTGGGCCTCACTCCACTTTTAACTCAGTCTGGGCCTCACACCCCTGTTAACACAGTCAGGCCCTCAGTCCCCCTCCCACAAATACTGGGCCCCATTCCTCTCTAACACAGTCTGGGCCTCTCTCCCCCTCTAACACAGTCAGGGCCTCACTCCCCCTCTAACACAGTCAGGGCCTCACTCCCCCCTAACGCAGTCTGGGCCTCACTCCCCCTCTAACACAGCCTGGGCCTCACTCCCCCATTAACACAGTCTGGGCCTCACTCCCCCTCTTACACAGTCAGGGACTCACACCCCCCTAGCACAGTCTGGGCCTCACTCCCCCTCTAACACAGTCTGGGCCTCACTCCCCTGTTAACTCAGTCTGGGCCTCACTCCCCTGTTAACACAGTCAGGCACTCAGTAACCCTCTAACACAGCCTGGGCCTCACTCCCTCTCTAACACAGTCTGGGCCTCACTCCCCTTCTAACACAGTCTGGGCCTCACTCCATCTCTAACACAGTCTGGACCTCACACCCCCTCTAACACATTCTGGACCTCACTCCCCCTCGAACACAGTCTGGGCCTCACTCCCCTGTTCAAACAATGTGGGCCTCACTCTCCCGTTAACACAGTCTGGGCCTCACTCCCACTCTAACACAGTCTGGGCCTCATTTCCCCTCTGACACACTCTAGGCCTCAATCCCCTGTTCACACAGCCTGCGTCTCACTCCCCGTCTAAAACAGTCAGGACCTCACTGCCCCCTAACACAGTCTGGGCCTCACTCCCCCTCTAACAGAGTCTGCGTCTCACTCCCCCTCTAACAATGTCTGGGCCTCATTCCCCCTCTAAAACAGCCTGCGTCTCACTTCCCCTTTAACACAGTCTGGGCCTCACTGGCCCCTAACAGAGTCTGGGCCTCACTCCCCCGTTAACACAGTCAGGGCCTCACTCCCCCTCCCACAAAGACTGGGCCCCATTCCTCTCTCACACAGCCTGGACCTCTCTCCCCCTCTAACACATTCAGGGCCTCACTCCCACTCTAACACAGTCAGGGCCTCACTGCCCCCTAACACAGTCTGGGCCTCACTCCCCCTCTAACACAGTCTGGGCCACACTCCCCTGTTAACTCAGTCTGGGCCTCACTCCCCTGTTAACACCGTCAGGCCCTCAGTCCCCCTCTAACACAGCCTGGGCCTCACTCCCTCTCTAACACAGTCAGGGCCTCACGCCCCCTCTAACACAGTCTGGGCCTCACACCCCCTCTAACACAGTCTGGACCTCACACCCCCTCTAACACAGTCTGGACCTCACTCCCCCTCTAACACAGTCTGGGCCTCACTCCCCCTCTAACACAGTCTGGGCCTCACTCCCCTGTTAACTCAGTCTGGGCCTCACTCCCCTGTTAACACAGTCAGGCACTCAGTAACCCTCTAACACAGCCTGGGCCTCACTCCCTCTCTAACACAGTCTGGGCCTCACTCCCCTTCTAACACAGTCTGGGCCTCACTCCATCTCTAACACAGTCTGGACCTCACACCCCCTCTAACACATTCTGGACCTCACTCCCCCTCGAACACAGTCTGGGCCTCACTCCCCTGTTCAAACAATGTGGGCCTCACTCTCCCGTTAACACAGTCTGGGCCTCACTCCCACTCTAACACAGTCTGGGCCTCATTTCCCCTCTGACACACTCTAGGCCTCAATCCCCTGTTCACACAGCCTGCGTCTCACTCCCCGTCTAAAACAGTCAGGACCTCACTGCCCCCTAACACAGTCTGGGCCTCACTCCCCCTCTAACAGAGTCTGCGTCTCACTCCCCCTCTAACAATGTCTGGGCCTCATTCCCCCTCTAAAACAGCCTGCGTCTCACTTCCCCTTTAACACAGTCTGGGCCTCACTGGCCCCTAACAGAGTCTGGGCCTCACTCCCCCGTTAACACAGTCAGGGCCTCACTCCCCCTCCCACAAAGACTGGGCCCCATTCCTCTCTCACACAGCCTGGACCTCTCTCCCCCTCTAACACATTCAGGGCCTCACTCCCACTCTAACACAGTCAGGGCCTCACTGCCCCCTAACACAGTCTGGGCCTCACTCCCCCTCTAACACAGTCTGGGCCACACTCCCCTGTTAACTCAGTCTGGGCCTCACTCCCCTGTTAACACCGTCAGGCCCTCAGTCCCCCTCTAACACAGCCTGGGCCTCACTCCCTCTCTAACACAGTCAGGGCCTCACGCCCCCTCTAACACAGTCTGGGCCTCACACCCCCTCTAACACAGTCTGGACCTCACACCCCCTCTAACACAGTCTGGACCTCACTCCCCCTCTAACACAGTCTGGGCCTCACTCCCCCTCTAACACAGTCTGGGCCTCACTCCCCTGTTAACTCAGTCTGGGCCTCACTCCCCTGTTAACACAGTCAGGCACTCAGTAACCCTCTAACACAGCCTGGGCCTCACTCCCTCTCTAACACAGTCTGGGCCTCACTCCCCTTCTAACACAGTCTGGGCCTCACTCCATCTCTAACACAGTCTGGACCTCACACCCCCTCTAACACATTCTGGACCTCACTCCCCCTCGAACACAGTCTGGGCCTCACTCCCCTGTTCAAACAATGTGGGCCTCACTCTCCCGTTAACACAGTCTGGGCCTCACTCCCACTCTAACACAGTCTGGGCCTCATTTCCCCTCTGACACACTCTAGGCCTCAATCCCCTGTTCACACAGCCTGCGTCTCACTCCCCGTCTAAAACAGTCAGGACCTCACTGCCCCCTAACACAGTCTGGGCCTCACTCCCCCTCTAACAGAGTCTGCGTCTCACTCCCCCTCTAACAATGTCTGGGCCTCATTCCCCCTCTAAAACAGCCTGCGTCTCACTTCCCCTTTAACACAGTCTGGGCCTCACTGGCCCCTAACAGAGTCTGGGCCTCACTCCCCCGTTAACACAGTCAGGGCCTCACTCCCCCTCCCACAAAGACTGGGCCCCATTCCTCTCTCACACAGCCTGGACCTCTCTCCCCCTCTAACACATTCAGGGCCTCACTCCCACTCTAACACAGTCAGGGCCTCACTGCCCCCTAACACAGTCTGGGCCTCACTCCCCCTCTAACACAGTCTGGGCCACACTCCCCTGTTAACACAGTCTGGGCCTCACTCCCCTGTTAACACCGTCAGGCCCTCAGTCCCCCTCTAACACAGCCTGGGCCTCACTCCCTCTCTAACACAGTCAGGGCCTCACGCCCCCTCTAACACAGTCTGGGCCTCACACCCCCTCTAACACAGTCTGGACCTCACACCCCCTCTAACACAGTCTGGACCTCACTCCCCCTCTAACACAGTCTGGGCCTCACTCCCCCTCTAACACAGTCTGGGCCTCACTCCCCTGTTAACACAGTCTGGGCCTCACTCCCCCTCTAACACAGTAAGGGCCTCACTTCCCTTCTAACACAGTCTGGGCCTCACTCTCCCATTAACACAGTTTGGGCCTCACTCCCACTCTAACACAGTCTGGGCCTCAAACCCCCTCTAACACAGTCTGGGCCTCACTCCCCCTCTAACAAAGTCTGGGCCTCCTTCCCCTCTAACACAGCCTGGGCCTCAAGCCCCCTCTTACACAGTCAGGTCCTCACTCCCCCTCTAACATATTCAGTGCCTCACTCCCCCCTAACACAGTCTGGGCCTCACTCCCCCCTAACACAGTCTGGGCCTCACTGCCCCCTAACACACTCTGGGCCTCACGGCCTCCTAACACAATCTGGGCTTCACTCCCAATCTAACACAGTCTGGGCCTCACTCCCCCTCTATAATGCCTATGTCTCACTCCCCCTCTGACACAGTCAGGTCCTCACTCCCCCTCTAACACAGTCAGGGCCTCACTCCCCCTCTAACAAAGTCTGGGCCTCATTCCCCCTCTAACACAGCCTGGGCCTCACTCCCCCCTCTAGCACAGTCAGGGCGTCACTCCCCCTCTAACACAGTCAGGGCCTCCCTTCCCTAACACAGCCTGGGCCTCACTCGCCCTTTAACACAGTCTGGGCCTCACTCTCCCTCTTACACAGTCAGGGCCTCCCTCCCCCCTAACACAGTCTGGGCCTCACTCCAGCCAAACACAGTCTGGGCCTGACTCCCTCTCTAAAACAGTCTGGACCTCACTCTCCCTCTAACACAGTCTGGGCCTCACTCCCCCGTTAACTCAGTCTGGGCCTCTCTCCCCTATTAACACAGTCAGGCCTTCGCTCCCCCTCTAACACAGCCTGGGCCTCACTCCCTCTCTAACACAGTCAGGGCCTCACTCCCCCTCTAACACAGTCTGGCCCTCACACCCCCTCTAACACAGTCTGGATCTCACACCCCCTCTAACACAGTCTGGACCTCACTCCCCCTCTAACACAGTCTGGGCCTCACTCCCCTGTTAACACAGTCTGGATCTCACACCCCCTCTAACACAGTCTGGACCTCACTCCCACTCTAACACAGTCTGGGCCTCACTTCCACTCTAACACACTCTGGGCCTCAATCCCCTGTTAACACAGCCTGCGTCTCACTTCCCCTCTAACACAGTCAGGGCCTCACTGCCCCCTAACACAGCCTGGGCCTCACTCCCCTGTTAACACAGTCTGGGCCTCACTCCCCCTCTAACACAGTCTGGGCCTAACTCCCCCACTAACAAAGCAAGGGCCTCATTCCCCTCTAACACAGTCTGGACCTCACTCCCCCTCTAACAAAGTCTGGGCCTCACTCCCCTGTTAACACAGTCTGGGCCTCACTCTCCCGTTAACACAGTCTGGGCCTCTCTCCCACTCTAACACAGTCTGGGCCTCATTTCCCCTCTAACACACTCTTGGCATCAATCCCCGGTTAACACAGCCTGTGTCTCACTCCCCCTCTAACACAGTCAGGGCCTCACTCCCCCTCTAACACAGTCTGGGCCTCACTGCCCCCTAACACAGTCTTGGCCTCACACTCCCTCTAACAGAGCCTGGGCCTCACAACCCTCTAACACAGTCTGGGCCTCACTCCGCCTCTAACAAAGTCTGGGCCTCCTTCCCCTCTTACACAATCTGGTCCTCACTCCCCCTCTAACACAGTCAGAGCCTCACTGCCCCCGAATACAGTCTGGGCTCACTCCCCCGTTAACACAGTCAGGGCCTCACTCCCCCTCCCACAAGGACTGGGCCCCATTCCTCTCTAACACAGCCTGGGCCTCACTCCCCCTCTAACACAGTCAGGGCCTCACTCCCCCTCTAACAAGTCAGGGCCTCACTCCCACCTAACGCAGTCTGGGCCCTACTCCCCCTCTAACACAGCCTGGGCCTCACACCCCCATTAACACAGTCTGGGCCTCACTCCGCCTCTAACACAGTCAGGGCCTCACTCCCCCCTAGCACAGTCTGGGCCTCACTCCCCCCTAAAACAGTCTGGGCCTCACTCCCCCTCTAACACAGTCTGGGCCTCACTCCCCTGTTAACTCAGTCTGGGCCTCACTCCCCTGTTAACTCAGTCTGGGCCTCACTCCCCTGTTAACACAGTCAGGCCCTCAGTCCCCATCTAACACAGCCTGGGCCTCACTCCCTCTCTAACACAGTCTGGGCCTCACTCCCCCTCTAACACAGTCTGGGCCTCACTCCATCTCTAACACAGTCTGGACCTCACACCCCCTCTAACACATTCTGGACCTCACTCCCCCTCGAACACAGTCTGGGCCTCACTCCCCTGTTAAAACAATGTGGGCCTCACTGTCCCGTTAACACAGCCTGGGCCTCACTCCCACTCTAACACAGTCAGGGCCTCACTCCCCCTCTAACACAGTCTGGGCCTCACTGCCCCCTAATACAGTCTTGGCCTCACACTCCCTCTAACACAGCCTGGGCCTCACACCCCCTCTAACACAGTCCGGGCCTCACTCCCCCCTAGCACAGTCTGGGCCTCACTCCCCTGTTAACTCAGTCTGGGCCTCACTCCCCTGTTAACACAGTCAGGCCCTCAGTCCCCCTCTAACACAGCCTGGGCCTCACTCCCTCTCTAACACAGTCTGGGCCTCACTACCCCTCTAACACAGTCTGGGCCTCACTCCATCTCTAACACAGTCTGGACCTCACACCCCCTCTAACACATTCTGGACCTCACTCCCCCTCGAACACAGTCTGGGCCTCACTCCCCTGTTAAAACAATGTGGGCCTCACTCTCCCGTTAACACAGTCTGGGCCTCACTCCCACTCTAACACAGTCTGGGCCTCATTTCCCCTCTGACACACTCTAGGCCTCAATCCCCTGTTAACACAGCCTGCGTCTCACTCCCCGTCTAAAACAGTCAGGACCTCACTGCCCCCTAACACAGTCTGGGCCTCACTCCCCCTCTAACAGAG
Organism: Isurus oxyrinchus; assembly: GCA_026770705.1. Lineage (NCBI taxonomy): Eukaryota > Metazoa > Chordata > Chondrichthyes > Lamniformes > Lamnidae > Isurus > Isurus oxyrinchus. Next base: position 61,294 of record JANJGN010000753.1, on the reverse strand, counting down.
TCTGCGTCTCACTCCCCCTCTAACAAAGTCTGGGCCTCACTCCCCCTCTAAAACAGCCTGCGTCTCACTTCCCCTTTAACACAGTCTGGGCCTCACTGCCCCCTAACACAGTCTGGGCCACAATCCCCCTCCCACAAAGACTGGGCCCCATTCCTCTCTCACACAGCCTGGGCCTCTCTCCCCCTCTAACACAGTCAGGGCCTCACTCCCACTCTAACACAGTCAGTGCCTCACTCCCCCCTAACGCAGTCTGGGCCTCACTCCCCCTCTAACACAGCCTGAGCCTCACACACCCATTAACACAGTCTGGGCCTCACTCCCACTGTAACACAGTCTGGGCCTCACTTCCACTCTAACACACTCTGGGCCTCAATCCCCTGTTAACACAGCCTGCGTCTCACTTCCCCTCTAACACAGTCAGGGCCTCACTGCCCCCTAACACAGTCTGGGCATCACTCCCCCTCTAACACAGTCTGGGCCTCACTCCCCTGTTAACTCAGTCTGGGCCTCACTCCCCTGTTAACACCGTCAGGCCCTCAGTCCCCCTCTAACACAGCCTGGGCCTCACTCCCTCTCTAACACAGTCTGGGCCTCACTCCCCCTCTAACACAGTCTGGGCCTCACTCCCCCTCTAACACAGTCTGGGCCTCACTCCCCTGTTAACACAGACTGGGCCTCACTCCCCTGTTAACACAGTGGGGGCCTCACTCTCCCGTTAACACAGTCTGGGCCTCTCTCCCACTCTAACACAGTCTGGGCCTCATTTCCCCTCTAACACACTCTGGGCCTCAATCCCCTGTTAACACAGCCTGCATCTCACTCCCCCTCTAACACAGTCAGGGCCACACTGCCCCCTAACACAGCCTGCGTCTCACTCCCCGTCTAACACAGTCAGGGCCACACTGCCCCCTAACACAATCTGGGCCTCACTCCCCCTCTAACACAGCCTGCGTCTCACTTCCCCTCTAACACAGTCAGGGCCTCACTGTCCCCTAACACAGTCTTGGCCTCACTCTCCCTCTAACACAGCCTGGGCCTCACACCCCCTCTAACACAGTCTGGGCCTCACTACCCCTCTAACAAAGTCTGGGCCTCCTTCCCCTCTAACACAGCCTGGGCCTCAAGCCCCCTCTTACACAGTCAGGTCCTCACTACCCCTCTAACACATTCAGTGCCTCACTCCCCCCTAACACAGTCTGGGCCTCACTCCCCCTCTAAAACAGCCTGCGTCTCACTTCCCCTCTCAAACAGTCAGAGCCTCACTGCCCCCTAACACAGTCTGGGCCTCACTCCCCTTTTAACACAGTCTGGGCCTCACTCTCCCATTAACACAGTCTGGGCCTCACTCCCACTCTAACACACTCTGGGCCTCAATCCCCTGTTAACACAGCCTGCGTCTCACTTCCCCTCTAACACAGTCAGAGCCTCACTGCCCCCTAACACAGTCTGGGCCTCACTCCCCCTCTAACACAGTCTGGGCCTCACTCCCCTGTTAACTCAGTCTGGACTTCACTCCCCTGTTAACACCGTCGGGCCCTCAGTCCCCCTCTAACACAGCCTGGGCCTCACTCCCTCTCTAACATAGTCTGGGCCTCACTCCCCCTCTAACACAGTCTGGGCCTCACTCCCCCTCTAACACAGTCTGGGCCTCACTCCCCTGTTAACACAGTCTGGGCCTCACTCCCCTGTTAACACAGTGGGGGCCTCACTCTCCCGTTAACACAGTCTGGGCCTCTCTCCCACTCTAACACAGTCTGGGCCTCATTTCCCCTCTAACACACTCTGGGCCTCAATCCCCTGTTAACACAGCCTGCGTCTCACTCCCCGTCTAACACAGTCAGGGCCTCACTGCCCCCTAACACAATCTGGGCCTCACTCCCCCTCTAACACAGCCTGCGTCTCACTTCCCCTCTAACACAGTCAGGGCCTCACTGTCCCCTAACACAGTCTTGGCCTCTCTCTCCCTCTAACACAGCCTGGGCCTCACACCCCCTCTAACACAGTCTGGGCCTCACTCCCCCTCTAACAAAGTCTGGGCCTCCTTCCCCTCTAACACAGCCTGGGCCTCAAACCCCCTCTTACACAGTCTGGGCCTCACTCCCCGTCTAACACAGTCAGGGCCTCACTGCCCCCTAACACAATCTGGGCCTCACTCCCCCTCTAACACAGCCTGCGTCTCACTTCCCCTCTAACACAGTCAGGGCCTCACTGTCCCCTAACACAGTCTTGGCCTCACTCTCCCTCTAACACATTCTGGACCTCACTCCCCCTCGAACACAGTCTGGGCCTCACTCCCCTGTTAAAACAATGTGGGCCTCACTCTCCCGTTAACACAGTCTGGGCCTCACTCCCACTCTAACACAGTCTGGGCCTCATTTCCCCTCTGACAAACTCTAGGCCTCAATCCCCTGTTAACACAGCCTGCGTCTCACTTCCCCTCTAACACAGTCAGGGCCTCACTGCCCCCTAACACAGTCTGGGCCTCACACCCCCTCTAACACAGTCTGGACCTCACACCCCCTCTAACACAGTCTGGGCCTCACTCCCCCTCTAACACAGTCTGGGCCTCACTCCCCTGTTAACACAGTCTGGGCCTCACTCCCCTGTTAACACAGTGGGGGCCTCACTCTCCCGTTAACACAGTCTGGGCCTCTCTCCCACTCTAACACAGTCTGGGCCTCATTTCCCCTCTAACACACTCTGGGCCTCAATCCCCTGTTAACACAGCCTGCGTCTCACTCCCCGTCTAACACATTCAGGGCCTCACTGCCCCCTAACACAATCTGGGCCTCACTCCCCCTCTAACACAGCCTGCGTCTCACTTCCCCTCTAACACAGTCAGGGCCTCACTGCCCCCTAACACAGTCTGGGCCTCACTCCCCCTCTAACACAGTCTGGGCCTCAATCCCCTGTTAACTCAGTCTGGGCCTCACTCCCCTGTTAACACCGTCAGGCCCTCAGTCCCCCTCTAACACAGCCTGGGCCTCACTCCCTCTCTAACACAGTCTGGGCCTCACTCCCCCTCTAACACAGTCTGGGCCTCACTCCCCCTCTAACACAGCCTGGGCCTCACACCCCCTCTAACACAGTCTGGGCCTCACTCCCCCTCTAACAAAGTCTGGGCCTCCTTCCCCTCTAACACAGCCTGGGCCTCAAGCCCCCTCTTACACAGTCAGGTCCTCACTCCCCCTCTAACACATTCAGTGCCTCACTCCCCCCTAACACAGTCTGGGCCTCACTCCCCCTCTAAAACAGCCTGCGTCTCACTTCCCCTCTCAAACAGTCAGAGCCTCACTGCCCCCTAACACAATCTGGGCTTCACTCCCAATCTAACAGTCTGGGCTTCAGCCCACTTTAACACAGCCTGCGTCTCACTCCCCCTCTAACACAGTCTGGGCCTCACTCCCCCTCTAACACAGTCTGGGCCTCACTCCACTGTTAACACAGTCTGGGCCTCACTCTCCCATTAACACAGTCTGGGCCTCAATCCCCTGTTAACACAGCCTGCGTCTCACTTCCCCTCTAACACAGTCAGGACCTCACTGCCCCCTAACACAGTCTGGGCCTCACTCCCCCGTTAACACAGTCAGGGCCTCACTCCCCCTCCCACTAAGACTGGGCCCCATTCCTGTCTCACACAGCCTGGGCCTCTCTCCCCCTCTAACACAGTCTGGGCCTCACTCCCCCTCCCACAAAGACTGGGCCCCATTGCTCTCTCACACAGCCTGGGCCTCTCTCCCCCTCTAACACAGTCAGGGCCTCACTCCCACTCTAACACAGTCAGTGCCTCACTCCCACCTAACGCAGTCTGGGCCTCACTCCCCCTCTAACACAGCCTGAGCCTCACACAACCATAAACACAGTCTGGGCCTCACTCCCACTGTAACACAGTCTGGGCCTCACTTCCACTCTAACACACTCTGGGCCTCAATCCCCTGTTAACACAGCCTGCGTCTCACTTCCCCTCTAACACAGTCAGGGCCTCACTGCCCCCTAACACAGTCTGGGCCTCACTCCCCCTCTAACACAGTCTGGGCCTCACTCCCCTGTTAACTCAGTCTGGGCCTCACTCCCCTGTTAACACAGTGGGGACCTCACTCTCCCGTTAACACAGTCTGGGCCTCTCTCCCACTCTAACACAGTCTGGGCCTCATTTCGCACTCTAACACACTCTGGGCCTCAATCCCCTGTTAACACAGCCTGCGTCTCACTCCCCGTCTAACACAGTCAGGGCCTCACTGTCCCCTAACACAGTCTTGGCCTCACTCTCCCTCTAACACAGCCTGGGCCTCACACCCCCTCTTACACAGTCAGGTCCTCACTCCCCCTCTAACACATTCAGTGCCTCACCCCCCCCTAACACAGTCTGGGCCTCACTCCCCCTCTAAAACAGCGTGCGTCTCACTTCCCCTCTAACACTGTCTGGGCCTCACTCCCCCTCTAACACAGTCTGGGCCTCACTCCCCTGTTAACACAGTCTGGGCCTCACTCTCCCATTAACACAGTCTGGGCCTCACTCCCACTCTAACACAGTCTGGGCTTCAGCCCACACTAACACAGCCTGCGTCTCACTCCCCCTCTAACACTGTCTGGGCCTCACTGCCCCTCTAACACAGTCTGGGCCTCACTCCCCTGTTAACACAGTCTGGGCCTCACTCTCCCATTAACACAGTCTGGGCCTCACTCCCACTGTAACACAGTCTGGGCCTCACTTCCACTCTAACACACTCTGGGCCTCAATCCCCTGTTAAAACAGCCTGCGTCTCACTGCCCCTCTAACACAGTCAGGGCCTCACTGCCCCCTAACACAGTCTGGGCCTCACTCCCCCTCTAACACAGCCTGGGCCTCACTGCCCTCTAACACAGTCTGGGCCTAAGTCCCCTGTTAACTCAGTCTGGGCCTCACTCCCCTGTTAAAACCGTCAGGCCCTCAGTCCCCGTCTAACACAGCCTGGGCCTCACTCCCTCTCTAACACAGTCTGGGCCTCACTCCCCCTCTAACACAGTCTGGGCCTCACACCCCCTCTAACACAGTCTGGGCCTCACTCCCCTGTTAACACAGTCTGGGCCTCACTCCCCTGTTAACACAGTGGGGGCCTCACTCTCCCGTTAACACAGTCTGGGCCTCTCTCCCACTCTAACACAGTCTGGGCCTCATTTCCCCTCTAACACACTCTGGGCCTCAATCCCCTGTTAGCACAGCCTGCGTCTCACTCCCCGTCTAACACAGTCAGGGCCTCACTGCCCCCTAACAAAATCTGGGCCTCACTCCCCCTCTAACACAGCCTGCGTCTCACTTCCCCTCTAACACAGTCAGGGCCTCACTGTCCCCTAACACAGTCTTGGCCTCACTCCCCCTCTAACACAGTCTGGGCCTCACTCCCCTGTTAACTCAGTCTGGGCCTCACTCCCCTGTTAACACAGTGGGGACCTCACTCTCCCGTTAACACAGTCTGGGCCTCTCTCCCACTCTAACACAGTCTGGGCCTCATTTCCCACTCTAACACACTCTGGGCCTCAATCCCCTGTTAACACAGCCTGCGTCTCACTCCCCGTCTAACACAGTCAGGGCCTCACTGTCCCCTAACACAGTCTTGGCCTCACTCTCCCTCTAACACAGCCTGGGCCTCACACCCCCTCTTACACAGTCAGGTCCTCACTCCCCGTCTAACACATTCAGTGCCTCACCCCCCCCTAACACAGTCTGGGCCTCACTCCCCCTCTAAAACAGCGTGCGTCTCACTTCCCCTCTAACACTGTCTGGGCCTCACTCCCCCTCTAACACAGTCTGGGCCTCACTCCCCTGTTAACACAGTCTGGGCCTCACTCTCCCATTAACACAGTCTGGGCCTCACTCCCACTGTAACACAGTCTGGGCCTCACTTCCACTCTAACACACTCTGGGCCTCAATCCCCTGTTAAAACAGCCTGCGTCTCACTTCCCCTCTAACACAGTCAGGGCCTCACTGCCCCCTAACACAGTCTGGGCCTCACTCCCCCTCTAACACAGCCTGGGCCTCACTGCCCTCTAACACAGTCTGGGCCTAAGTCCCCTGTTAACTCAGTCTGGGCCTCACTCCCCTGTTAAAACCGTCAGGCCCTCAGTCCCCGTCTAACACAGCCTGGGCCTCACTCCCTCTCTAACACAGTCTGGGCCTCACTCCCCCTCTAACACAGTCTGGGCCTCACACCCCCTCTAACACAGTCTGGGCCTCACTCCCCTGTTAACACAGTCTGGGCCTCACTCCCCTGTTAACACAGTGGGGGCCTCACTCTCCCGTTAACACAGTCTGGGCCTCTCTCCCACTCTAACACAGTCTGGGCCTCATTTCCCCTCTAACACACTCTGGGCCTCAATCCCCTGTTAACACAGCCTGCGTCTCACTCCCCGTCTAACACAGTCAGGGCCTCACTGCCCCCTAACAAAATCTGGGCCTCACTCCCCCTCTAACACAGCCTGCGTCTCACTTCCCCTCTAACACAGTCAGGGCCTCACTGTCCCCTAACACAGTCTTGGCCTCACTCCCCCTCTAACACAGTCTGGGCCTCACTCCCCTGTTAACTCAGTCTGGGCCTCACTCCCCTGTTAACACAGTGGGGACCTCACTCTCCCGTTAACACAGTCTGGGCCTCTCTCCCACTCTAACACAGTCTGGGCCTCATTTCCCACTCTAACACACTCTGGGCCTCAATCCCCTGTTAACACAGCCTGCGTCTCACTCCCCGTCTAACACAGTCAGGGCCTCACTGTCCCCTAACACAGTCTTGGCCTCACTCTCCCTCTAACACAGCCTGGGCCTCACACCCCCTCTTACACAGTCAGGTCCTCACTCCCCCTCTAACACATTCAGTGCCTCACCCCCCCCTAACACAGTCTGGGCCTCACTCCCCCTCTAAAACAGCGTGCGTCTCACTTCCCCTCTAACACTGTCTGGGCCTCACTCCCCCTCTAACACAGTCTGGGCCTCACTCCCCTGTTAACACAGTCTGGGCCTCACTCTCCCATTAACACAGTCTGGGCCTCACTCCCACTCTAACACAGTCTGGGCTTCAGCCCACACTAACACAGCCTGCGTCTCACTCCCCCTCTAACACTGTCTGGGCCTCACTCCCCCTCTAACACAGTCTGGGCCTCACTCCCCTGTTAACACAGTCTGGGCCTCACTCTCCCATTAACACAGTCTGGGCCTCACTCCCACTGTAACACAGTCTGGGCCTCACTTCCACTCTAACACACTCTGGGCCTCAATCCCCTGTTAAAACAGCCTGCGTCTCACTTCCCCTCTAACACAGTCAGGGCCTCACTGCCCCCTAACACAGTCTGGGCCTCACTCCCCCTCTAACACAGCCTGGGCCTCACTGCCCTCTAACACAGTCTGGGCCTAAGTCCCCTGTTAACTCAGTCTGGGCCTCACTCCCCTGTTAAAACCGTCAGGCCCTCAGTCCCCGTCTAACACAGCCTGGGCCTCACTCCCTCTCTAACACAGTCTGGGCCTCACTCCCCCTCTAACACAGTCTGGGCCTCACACCCCCTCTAACACAGTCTGGGCCTCACTCCCCTGTTAACACAGTCTGGGCCTCACTCCCCTGTTAACACAGTGGGGGCCTCACTCTCCCGTTAACACAGTCTGGGCCTCTCTCCCACTCTAACACAGTCTGGGCCTCATTTCCCCTCTAACACACTCTGGGCCTCAATCCCCTGTTAACACAGCCTGCGTCTCACTCCCCGTCTAACACAGTCAGGGCCTCACTGCCCCCTAACAAAATCTGGGCCTCACTCCCCCTCTAACACAGCCTGCGTCTCACTTCCCCTCTAACACAGTCAGGGCCTCACTGTCCCCTAACACAGTCTTGGCCTCACTCTCCCTCTAACACAGCCTGGGCCTCACACCCCCTCTAACACTGTCTGGGCCTCACTCCCCCTCTAACAAAGTCTGGGCCTTCTTCCCCTCTAACACAGCCTGGGCCTCACTCCCCCTCTAGCACAGTCAGGGCCTCACTCCCCCTCTAAAATGCCTATGTCTCACACCCCCTCTGACACAGTCAGGTCCTCACTCCCCCTCTAACACAGTCAGGGCCTCACTCCCCCTCTAACAAAGTCTGGGCCTCATTCCCCTCTAACACAGCCTGGGCCTCACTCCCCCTCTAGCACAGTCAGGGCCTCACTCCCCCTCTAACACAGTCAGGGCCTCCCTCCCCCTAACACAGCCTGGATTTCACTCCCCCGTTAACACAGGCTGGGCCTCACTCCCCCTCTTACACAGTCAGTGGCCTCACTCCCCCCTAGCACAGTCTGGGCCTCACTCCCCCCTAACAATGTCTGGGCCTCACTCGCCCTTTAACACAGTCTGGGCCTCAGTCTCCCTCTTACAGAGTCAGGGCCTCCCTCCCCACTAACACAGTCTGGACTTCACTCCCGCCTAACACAGTCTGGGCCTGACTCCCCCTCTAAAACAGTCTGGACCTCACTCTCCCTCTAACACAGTCTGGGCCTCACTCCCTTGTTAACTCAGTCTGGGCCCCGCTCCCCTATTAACACAGTCAGGCCCTCGCTCCCCCTCTAACACAGCCTGGGCCTCACTCCCTCTCTAACACAGTCAGGGCCTCACTCCCCCTCTAACACAGTCTGGGCCTCACACCCCCTCTAACACAGTCTGGACCTCACTCCCCCTCTAACACAGTCTGGGCCTCACTCCCCTGTTAACACAGTCTGGGCCTCACTCTCCCATTAACACAGTCTGGGCCTCACTCCCACTCTAACACACTCTGGGCCTCAATCCCCTGTTAACACAGCCTGCGTCTCACTTCCCCTCTAACACAGTCAGGGCCTCACTGCCCCCTAACACAGTCTGGGCCTCACTCCCCCTCTAACACAGCCTGGGCCTCACACCCCCTCTAACACAGTCTGGGCCTCACTCTCCCTCTAACAAAGTCTGGGCCTCCTTCCCCTCTAACACAGCCTGGGCCTCAAGCCCCCTCTTACACAGTCAGGTCCTCACTCCCCCTCTAACACATTCAGTGCCTCACTCCCCCCTAACACAGTCTTGACCTCACTCCCCCTCTAACACAGTCTGGGCCTCACTCCCCCTCTAACACAGCCTGGGCCTCATTCCCCTCTAACACAGTCTGGGCCTCACTCCCCCTCTAACACAGCCTGGGCCTCACACCCCCTCTAACACAGTCTGGGCCTCACTCCCCCTCTAACACAGCCTGGGCCTCATTTCCCTCTAACACAGCCTGGGCCTCACCCCCCCCTCTAACACAGTCAGGTACTCACTCCCCCTCTAACAGTCAGTGCCTCACTCCCCCCTAACACAGTCTCGGCCTCACTCCCCCTCTAACACAGTCAGGGCCTCACTGCCCCCTAACACAGTCTGGGCCTCACTCCCCCCTAACACAGTCTGGGCCTCACTCCCCCTCTAACACAGTCAGGGCCTCACTCCCCCTCTAACACAGTCTGGGCCTCACTCTCCCTCTAACAAAGTCTGGGCCTCCTTCCCCTCTAACACAGCCTGGGCCTCAAGCCCCCTCTTACACAGTCAGGTCCTCACTCCCCCTCTAACACATTCAGTGCCTCACTCCCCCCTAACACAGTCTTGACCTCACTCCCCCTCTAACATAGTCTGGGCCTCATTCCCCCTCTCACACAGTCAGGGCCTCACTTCCCTCTATCACAGTCTGGGGCCTCACTCCCCTGTTATCACAGTCTGTGCCTCACTCTCCCGTTAACACAGTCTGGGCCTCACTCCCACTCTAACACAGTCTGGGCCTCACTTCCCCTCTAACACACTCTGGGCCTCAAACCCCTGTTAACACAGCCTGCGTCTCACTCCCCCTCTAACACAGTCAGGGCCTCACAGCCCCCTAACACAGTCTGGGCCTCACTCCCCCTCTTACACAGCCTACGTCTCACTCCTCCTCTAACACAGTCTGGGCCTCACTCCCCCTCTAACAGAGTCTGCGTCTCACTCCCCCTCTAACACCGTCAGATCCTCACTGCCCCCTAACACAGTCTGGGCCTCACTCCCCCTTTAACACAGTCTGGGCCTCACTCCCCTGTTAACTCAGTCTGGGTCTCACTCCCCTGTTAACACAATCAGGCCCTCAGTCCCCCACCCACATAGACTGGGCCCCATTCCTCTCTAACACAGCGTGGGCCTCTCTCCCCCTCTAACACAGTCAGGGCCACACTTCCCCTCTAACACAGTCAGGGCCTCACTCCTCCTCTAACACAGTCAGGGCGTCACTCCCCGTTAACGCAGTCTGGGCCTCCCTCCCCCTCTAACACAGCCTGGGCCTCACTCCCCCATTAACACAGTCTGGGCCTCACTCCCACTCTTAAACAGTCAGGGCCTTACTCCCTCCTAGCACAGTCTGGGCCTCACTCCCCCCTAACACAGTCTGGGCCTCACTCCCCCTCTAACACAGTCTGGGCCTCACTCCCCTGTTAACACAGTCAGGCCCTCAGTCCCCCTCTAACACAGCCTGGGCCTCACTCCCTCTCTAACACAGTCTGGGCCTCACTCCCCCTCTAACACAGTCTGGGCCTCACTCCCCCTCTAACACAGTCTGGACCTCACACCCCCTCTAACACAGTCTGGACCTCACTCCCTCTCTAACAAAGTCTGGGCCTCACTCCCCTGTTAACACAGTCTGGGCCTCATTCCCCTGTTAACACAGTGTGGGCCTCACTCTCCCGTTAACACAGTCTGGGCCTCACTCCCACTCTAACACAGTCTGGGCCTCACTCGCCTCTACCACAGCCTGGGGCCTCATTCCCCCTCTGACACAGTCTGGGCCTCAATCCCCCTCTAGCACAGCCTAGGCCTCACTCCCTCTCTAACACAGTCTGGGCCTCACTCCCCTGTTAACACAGTCAGGCCCTCAGTCCCCCTCTAACACAGCGTGGGCCTCACTCCCCCTCTAACACAGTCTGGGCCTCACTCCTCCTCTAACAAAGTCTGTGCCTCATTCCCCTCTAACAAAGTCTGGGCCTCACTCCCCCTCTAAAACAGCATGCGTTTCACTTCCCCTCTGACACACTCAGAGCCTCACTGCCCCCGAACACAGTCAGGCCTCACTCCCCCGTTAACAAGGTCAGGGCCTCACTCCCCCTCCCACAAAGACTGGGCCCCATTCCTCTCTAACACAGCCTGGGCCTCTCTCCCCCTCTAACACAGTCAGGACCTCACTCCCCCACTAACACAGTCTGGGCCTCACTCCCCCTGTAACACAGTCTGGGCCTCACTCCCCCCTAACACAGTCTGGGCAGCACTCCCCCTCTAACACAGTCAGGGCCTCACTCCCTCTCTAACACAGTCTGGGCCTCACTCCCCCTCTAACATAGTCTGGACCTCACACCCCCTCTAACACAGTCTGGGCCTCACTCCCCTGTTAACACGGTCTGGACCTCACTCCCCCTCTAACACAGTCTGGGCCTCATTTCCCCTCTAACACACTCTGGGCCTCAATCCCCTGTTAACACAGCCTGCGTCTCACTCCCCGTGTAACACAGTCAGGGCCTCACTGCCCCCTAACACAGTTTGGGCCTCACTGCCCCCTAACACAGTCTGGGCCTCACTCTCCCTCTAACACAGCTTTTGCCTCACACCCCCTCTAATACAGTCAGGTCCTCACTCCCCCTCTAACACATTCAGTGCCTAACTCCCCCCTAACACAGTCTGGGCCTCATTCCCCCTCTAACACAGTCTGGGCCTCACTCCCCCTCTAACACAGCCTGGGCCTCACTCCCCCGTTAACACAGTCTGGGCCTCACTCCCCCTCTAAAACAGCCTGCGTCTCACTTCCCCTCTAAAACAGTCAGAGCCTCACTGCCCCCTAACACACGCTGGGCCTCACAGCCCCCTAACACACTCTGGGCCTCACTGCCTCCTAACACAGTCTGGGCCTCACTGCCCCCTAACACAGTCTGGGCCTCACTGCCCCCTAACACAGTCTGGGCTTCACTCCCCCTCTAACACAGTCTGGGCCTCACTCCCCCTCTAAAAAAGCCTGCGTCTCACTCCCCCTCTGACACAGTCTGGGCCTCACTCTCCCTCTTACACTGTCAGGGCCTCACTCCCCCCTAACACAGTCTGGGCCTCACTTCCGCCTAACACAGTCTGGGCCTGACTCCCCCTCTAACACAGTCTGGAACTCACTCTCCCTCTAACACAGTCTGGGCCTCACTCCCCTGTGAACTCAGTCTGGGCCTCACTCCCCTATTAACACAGTCAGGCTCTCGCTCCCCCTCTAACACAGCCTAGGTCTCACTCCCTCTCTAACAGAGTCAGGGCCTCACACCCCCTCTAACACAGTCTGGGCCTCACTCCCCCTCTAACACAGTCTGGGCCTCACTCCCCCTCTAACACAGTCAGGCTCTCGCTCCCCCTCTAACACAGTCTGGGCCTCACTCCCCTGTTAACACAGCCTGCGTCTCACTCCCCCTCTAACACAGTCAGGGCCTGACAGCCCCCTAACACAGTCAGGGCCTCACTTCCCCTCTAACACAGCCTGGGCCTCACTCCCCCTCTAACAGTCATTGCCTCACTCCCCCCTAACACAGTCTGGGCCTCACTCCCCCCTAACACAGTCTGGGCCTCAAGCCCCCACTAACACAGTCTGGGCCTCACTCCCCCTCTAACACAGCCTGGGCCTCACTCCCCCGTAAACACAGTCTGGGCCTCACTCCCCCTCTAAAACAGCCTGTGTCTCACTTCCCCTCTAAAACAGTCAGAGCCTCACTGCCCCCTAACACACGCTGGGCCTCACTGCCCCCTAACAGACTCTGGGCCTCACTGCCTCCTAACACAGTCTGGGCCTCACTGCCCCCTAACACAGTCTGGGCTTCACTCCCCCTCTAACACAGCCTGCGTCTCACTCCCCCTCTGACACAGTCTGGGCCTCACTCCCGCCTAACACAGTCTGGGCCTGACTCCCCCTCTAACACAGTCTGGACCTCACTCTCCCTCTAACACAGTCTGGGCCTCACTCCCCTGTTAACTCAGTCTGGGCCTCACTCCCCTATTAACACAGTCAGGCTCTCGCTCCCCCTCTAACACAGCCTGGGTCTCACTCCCTCTCTAACAGAGTCAGGGCCTCACTCCCCCTCTAACGCAGTCTGGGCCTCACTCCCCCTCTAACACAGTCTGTGCCTCACTCCCCCTCTAACACAGTCTGGGCCTCACTCCCCCTCTAACACAGTCTGGACCTCACTCCCCCTCTAACACAGTCTGGGCCTCACTCCCCTGTTAACATAGTCTGTGCCTCACTCTCCCGTTAACACCGTCTGGGCCTCACTCCCACTCTAACACAGTCTGGGCCTCACTTCCCCTCTAACACACTCTGCGCCTCAAACCCCTGTTAACACAGCCTGCGTCTCACTCCCCCTCTAAAACTGTCTGGGCCTCACTCCCCCTCTAACACAGTCAGGGCCTCACAGCCCCCTAACACAGCCTGGGCCTCACTCCCCCTCTAACACAGCCTACGTCTCACTTCCCCTCTAACACAGTCTGGGCCTCACTCCCCCTCTAACACAGTCTGGGCCTCACACCCCCTCTAACACAGTCAGGTCCTCACTCCCCCTCTAACAGTCAGTGCCTCACTCCCCCCTAACACAGTCTGGGCCTCACTCCCCCTCTAACACAGCCTGTGCCACTCTGCCCCGTTAACACAGTCTGTGCCTCATTCCCCCTCTAACACAGTCTGGGCCTCACTCCCCCTCTAACACAGCCTGGGCCTCACTCTCCCGTTAACACAGTCTGTGCCTCACTCCCCCTCTAACACAGTCAGGGCCTCACTCCCCCCTAGCACAGTCTGGGCCTCGTTCCCCCGTTAACACAGTCTGGGCCTCTCTTGGCCGTTAACAATGTCAGGGCCTCACTGCCCCCTAACACAGCCTGGGCCTCACTCCCCCTCTAACACAGCCTGGGCCTCTATGCCCCTCTAACACAGTCTGGGCCTCGCACCCCCTCTAAAAAAGTCTGGACCTCATTCCCCTCTAACACTGCCTGTGCCTCACTCCCCCTCTAACACAGTCAGGGCCTCACTCCCCCTCTAACACATTCAGTGCCTCACTCACCCCTAACACAGTCTGGGCCTCACTCCCCTTCTAACACAGCCTGGGCCTCACTCCCCCGTTAACACAGTCTGGGCCTCAATTCCTCTCTAACACAGTCAGGGCCTCACTCCCCCCTAACACAGTCTGGGCCTCACTCCCCCTCTAACACAGTCTGGGCCTCACTCCCCCTCTAACACAGCCTGGGCCTCACTCCCATGTTAATGCAGTCTGGACCTCACTCCCTCTCTAACACAGTCTGGACCTCACTCCCCTCTAACACAGTCTGGGCTTCACTCCGCCTCTCACACAGTCTGAGCCTCACCCCCCCCAACACAGTCAGGGCCTCACTCCCCCTCTAAAAGAGTCTGGGCCTCACTCCCATGTTAACACAGTCTGGACCTCACTCCCCTCTAACACATTCTGGGCCTCACTCCCCCTCTAACACAGTCTGGACCTCACTCCCCTCTAACACATTCTGGGCCTCACTCCCCCTCTAACACAGTCTGGGCCTCACTCCCCCTCTAACACAGTCTGGACCTCACTCCCCTCTAACACAGTCTGGGCCTCACTCCCCCGTTAACACAGTCTGGGCCTCACTCGCCCTTTAACGCAGTCTGGGCCTCAATCCCCCCTAACACATTCTGGGGCCTCACTCCCCTCTAACACATTCTGGGCCTCACTCCCCCTCTAACACAGTCTGGACCTCACTCCCCTCTAACACAGTCTGGACCTCACTTCCCTCTAACACAGTCTGGGCCTCACTCCCACGTTAACACAGTCTGGACCTCACTCCCCTCTAACACAGTCTGGGCCTCACTCCCCCGTTAACACAGTCTGGGCCTCACTCCCCCTCTAACACAGTCTGGACCTCACTCCCCTCTAACACAGTCTGGACCTCACTCCCCTCTAACACATTCTGGGGCCTCACTCCCCTCTAACACATTCTGGGCCTCACTCCCCCTCTAACACAGTCTGGACCTCACTCCCCTCTAACACAGTCTGGGCCTCACTCCCCCTCTAACGCAGTCTGGACCTCACTCCCCTGTTAACACAGTCTGGGCCTCATTCCCCTCTAACACAGTCTGGGCCTCACTCCCCTATAACACAGATGGGGCCTCACTGTCCCCTAGCACAGTCTGGGCCTCACTCCCCTCTAACACAGCCTGGCCTCACTCCCCCTTTAACACAGTCAGGGCCTCACTCTCTCCTAACACAGTCTGGGCCTCACTCCCCCTCTAACACAGTCTGGGCCTCACTCCCCCTCTAACACAGTCTGGGCCTCACTCCCCCTCTAACACAGTCTGGGCCTCACTCCCCTATAACACAGTCTGGGCCTCACTTCCCCGTTAACACTTTCTGGGCCTCACTTCCCCATTAACCCCATCTGGGTCTCATTCTCTCATTAACACAGTCTGGGCCTCAATTACCACCCTCCCCCCCCACCCCCACCCCCAGGACCCCATTCCCCTGTATATCACTACATGGTCGCTAGAGCCTCTCCTTCCCCAATGTTTGCTATTTTCTCACAAGGATCCTGCCTTGCTCAGAAGGTTCCAGACAATTGCTTTGCACAATAGTAATTCAATTCTTTTTCTGCTTCCTGTTTCAGCTGGTGCTTCCGGAATATTCCATCCATGGTCTGTTCTGTGTGATGTTCATGTGTGCGGGAGAGTGGGTGACACTTGGCCTGAACATCCCCCTGCTATTCTATCATCTATGGAGGTGAGTTGCTGGAAGCAGGTTTTATTCTTGGCAGTTAACTGTTCCCAGGTGCATTCTCCATGGCAATGCCTCTACCAATCAAAGCCCACTTTCAAACCAATCAACACTCTCTTCTCATGCAGTATAAATTGTTGTTCCCTTTACAGTTGACATTCTTGCGAATCTGTCCTGATGAGTGCAAGATAAAAAGCTTCGACAGCATGTCACTTTTTTCAGCAATACCCAAGTTCTGTACTACCAAACAACAATTTATACTGCATAAGAAAAGGGGTACTGATGGGTTGGCAAGTCAGCTTTGATTGGTCGAGATGTTGCCATGGCGAATGCACCAAGGAGCTATTGTCCCCCAGGCTTTTGTTTATTCAAAATAAAGACGCGATGCCTGGACATGTTCCTTTTGCCTGCATGTATGAACATATGTAGCTTCTAGCATGTGTAAGTGAGCCACATTTCAAGCCTAACCGATAATCTTAAATTGGTTGTTACTGTAATTCTGAGCACACTCGGGATTGTTCAGCAGGTGCTGTCCAATTGTGGAATCACATCTAACGTTAGATGTGAGTTTTCCAAGCACAGGCTGGTTGTATTCGGTCTGCCTGTTATGAACAGTCATTGGGGCGTAGCGCCTAAGGATATGGCATCACACCGGCACCGAAATCCACATAACCACAGTACTCATCTGTGTCGTCGGCAGAATGCCTTTTTGGCTTGGTGGCAGCACCCTGGTCCATGGCGAATACCACTCGTGTTCCCACTGCATAGCCGCGGCGTGAAACAGCTAGCTTCACCAGTTGCTCAGATTCCTTCACCTTCGTGAAGACTATGCATGGCCTGCATATCAGCAGCAATGGCCAGTCCATGTGTTAGAAGCAGTTCACAGAAGGATTGCAAGACTAAAACCTGGAATGGGCGGGTTGTCTTATGAGGGAAGGTTGGACAGATTAGGCTTGTATCCACTGGAGTTTAGAAGACTGAGAGGCGACTTAATTGAAGCATTTAAGATCCTGAGGGGACTTGACAGGGTGGATATGGAGAGGATGTTTCCTATTGTACGAGAATCTAGAATCAGGGGTCACTGATAAAAAATAAGGGGTCACTCATTGAAGACAGAGATGAGGAGAAATTTTTTCTCTCTGAGGATGAGAGTCTTTGGAATTCTCTTCCTCAAGAGACGGTGGAAGCAGAGCCTTTAAACATTTTTAAGGCAGAGGTGGATAGATTCTTGTTAAGCAAGGGGGGAGCGGTGAAAGGTTATCGGCGGCAGGCGGGATGCAGATTTCAGGTCACAATCAGAATGGCAGAGCAGGCTCGAGGGGCCGAATGGCCTCCTCCTGCTCCTCGCTCGTGTGTGCCCGTTTAGAGAGTGCGGACCCACTCGCTAATGTGCTGATCAGGGAAGCCGTAGACAATTGCTGTGTGTCACGGTATCATGGCGATCCAGACACGCGGCCATCGCCTGCATCTGTATTCATTGAACTGACGAACCTAGCAACTCGTGCAGTTGGGTTCAGTGTTAACAGCGCCACGTATGCCCAAATAGAGAGGTGTTGCCGTGGGATCCCAGCTCCTGTCCACATTTTCATAAGTTTCCATGAGAAACGTGTTTTCGATGGAATGACCCCTGACCTCCTGCTTCTTGGCACATTTCTGACATGTGGATGAGGCATTCGCTATATTCACACGCGCGTAAGAATATCCGGACAGACCTGAACGGGCTCCATCCTGCACTCATATTCACCTTTGAAAGGGAGCAGTCAGATGAACCCCCTGTCCTTGACTTGCTGGTTGAGATATCTGCCCGGGCCTTCTCTACCAGTGTCTACCTCCAGCCCACCTTCGCTGCTCAATATACGCGTTGGGGGTTCCTGCAGCTCCACGCGCTACAAGTTTGGCCTCACCTTCAATCTCGTAAGTAAGGCCCGAGACATTTGCTCACCGTGCAACTTTGATACTGAGCTAGGCCATGTCCAAGGACCCCCCTCCCCCCCGCCCCCCCCCCCCCCCCTGCGGGATACTGGCTACCCTGCTCACCTTGTGCTTGCTATGCATTGCACGAACTCACGAATGGGCCCGGGGCTCCGACTCTCGAACCTGAAAAGTGCCCAGTCTGCCTCAGGTTACCGGCGATGGGTAAGGCCTCGGAAACATTTGACCAACAGGCGAAGCTGCCTGTTACTTTGCAGTACCAACACGGGCGCCCTTCCCCATTACCGGGACGCTGCCGTCGAGCCGAAAAGGCGTTCTGCCTGTCACGGAAGGGAGTGACGTGGTGTATGACTTTCAGTGCCGGTGTGATGTCAGGGATGTAGGTCGGGCGGTCCAACAACCGGTGGATCGTATCAAACGGCATGTCCCTGCGGCTGTTCCCAATAGGCAAGTTACTGACTACTCAGTCAGTCCGTGCTTGCACATCTCAGAAAATAGTTTCCAACGTTAAATGTGATTCCACAATCGGACAACACTTACTGAACAATCCCGAGTGCGCCAGGAATTACTCTGACAACCAATTTAAGATTATCATTCGGGCTCACAATGTGCCTCACTTACACTTGCTAGAAGATACATATATCCATGCCCAGGGGACCTGTACTCTGCAGGCAAAAGGAACATGCCCAGGAATAAACAAAAGCCTGGGGGACAGTAGTTCCTGGGCGCATTCTCCTTGGCAACGCCTCTACCAATCAGAGCTAACTTGCCAACCAACCAGCACTTCATCTCATGCAATATGAGGTGTATTTCCCTTTGAAAATTGGTTTTCTTGTCTTTGTCCTGATGAGCGCAAGACGTAAAGTCTTCAGCACTACTCAAATTCTGTACCACCAAGAGACTAAGATTAAAGCTCCCTCTACACCGTCCCCATCAAACACTCCCAGGACAGGTACAGCACGGGGTTAGATACAGAGTAAAGCTCCCTCTACACTGTCCCCATCAAACACTCCCAGGACAGGTACAGCACGGGGTTAGATACAGAGTAATGCTCCCTCTACACTGTCCCCATCAAACACTCCCAGGACAGGTACAGCACGGGGTTAGATACAGAGTAAAGCTCCCTCTACACTATTCTCATCAAACACTCCCAGGACAGGTACAGCACGGGGTTAGATACAGAGTAAAGCTCCCTCTACACTGTCCCCATCAAACACTCCCAGGATAGGTACAGCACGGGGTTAGATTCAGAGTAAAGCTCCCTCTACACTGTCCCCATCAAACACTCCCAGGACAGGTACAGCACGGGGTTAGATACAGAGTAATGCTCCCTCTACACTGTCCCCATCAAACACTCCCAGGACAGGTACAGCACGGGATTAGATACAAAGTAAAGCTCCCTCGACCCTGTCCCCATCAAGCACTCCCAGGAAAGGTACTGCACGTGGACAGATACAGAGTAAAGCTCCCTCTACACTGTCTCCATCAAACACTCCCAGGACAGGTACAGCACGGGGTTAGATACAGAGTAAAGCTCCCTCTACACCGTCCCCATCAAACACTCATGGTCCGGACAGCATGGTCAGTGGAACTCAGCTTGCAGCCACCTGCCCTTGTTCTAACCTGAACCCAGGGAAACAGAAGGTGAGTTCCAGTGCTTTGGGTGGTGAAGCTTTGTGAAGATAAACCCCAGCCCTCTCCACACACAGGATCCAGTCTGTTAATCGGTTGCAGCATCTGCTGTCACCCTGTTATTGCTCTGTTTCTAGTGATTGTTTGGTGTGCTTAATTGTGGTTGGGTATTCCCGTAAACCAGTCCTCTGGCCCTGACTCTGTCTGTCTCTCTCTGCAGGTATTTCCACCGCCCCGCTGATGGGTCAGAGTTACTGTATGACCCAGCCTCAGTAATGAGTGCCGAAATCCTGAACTATTACCAGAAAGAATCGTGGTGCAAGCTCTGCTTCTATCTCATCTCCTTCTTCTACTACCTGTACAGGTAAGAGTGAGGGGCCCACTCACACTCAGAGGCTGTGGGGCGAGGGGGGGATAGTGTGGCAGGGCTTCGACAGACAATCGCAAGGCGTAGCAACTCAGAATTGGACCTGGCTCAAAATCAGCAACTGAGAGAGGAACAAGGAGAGATTACTGATGCTGCTGGGGAACTGACCCCATCACTTAATGCCAGTTTCCTCCATGTCTCTCTCCCTGCCTCTCTCTCTCTCTCTGCCATTCTCTCTCTCTCTCTCTCTGTCCGGCTCTCTGTCTGTCTGTCTCTCTGTCTCTCTCTCTCTGTCTGTCTGTCTGGCTCTCTTTGTCTCTCTCTCTCTCTCTGTCTCTGTCTATCTCTGCCTCTCCCTCTCCCTCTGTCTCTCTCTCTCTGTGTCTGGCTCTCTCTCATCTCTGTCTGTCTGTCTGTCTCTCTGTCTCTCTCTCTCTCTCTCTCTTTGCCTCACTCTCTCTCTCTCTCTCACTCTCTCTCTGTCTCTCACTGTCTATCTCTTTTTGAGTGTGTGTGAGTGTATGTGTGTGTGCGAGTGTGTATGTGTATGTGCATGTGTGCACGTATGTGAGTATATATGTGAGTGAGTGTGTGCATGCACATGAGTGTGTCTGCATGAGAGTGGATGCATGCGTATGTGAGCTTATTTCATCCTTTCATAAGATGTGGGCTTCGCTGGCTGGACCAGCATTTATTGCCCATCCCTAATTGCCCTTGAGAAGGTGGTGGTGAGCTGCCTTCTTGAGCCGCTGCAGTCCATGTGGTGTAGGTACACCCGCAGTACTGTTAGGGAGCGAGTTCCAGGATTTTGACCCGGTGACAGTGAAGGAACGGCCGATATATTTCCAAGTCAGGATGGTGAGTGACTTGGAGGGGAGTTCCCAGGTGGTGGTGTTCCCCATGTGTCTGCTGCCCTTGTCCTTCTAGGTGGTAGAGGTCGCGGGTTTGGAAGGTGCCAACAAAGAAGCCTTGGTGAGTTGCTGCAGTGCATCTTGTAGCTGGTACACAGGTGAAGGAAAAGGTGGAGGGGTAGCTCTGTTAATAAAGGATGTCATTGTTACAATAGAGAGAAATGACCTTAGTTCTAATGATGTAGATAATGAATCAGTTTGGGTAGAGATGAGAAGTAGTAAAGGTAGCAAGTCACTTGTGGGAGTAGTTTATAGGTCTCCTAACAGTAAGCACTCTGTAGGATGGAGCGTACAGGAAGAAATAATGGGAGCTTGTCAGAAAGGTATGGCAATGTCATGGGTGATTTTAATCTACATATAGATTGTATGAATCAGCTTGGCAAAGACAGCCTGGACGATGAGCTCAGAGGGAGTTTTCGAGACAGTTTCTAGAGCAACACATTCTAGAGCCAACCAGAGAGTAGGCTATTCTAGATCTGGTAATGTGCAACGAGAAAGGATTAATTAGTGACCTCATAATTAAGGCACCCCTCGGTAGCAGTGGTGATAACATGACTGAAATCCGCATTCAGTTCTGAGGAAGAGCAAGGTGGGTCTAAGACTAGTGTTTTGAACTTATAAAGTGCAATTAGGAGGGTATGAAGATGGAGCTGGCTGAATTGAACTGGGAAATTGGGTTAAGGGATAAATCAGTAGAGATGCAGTGGCAGACATTTAAGGAAATATTTCATATAACCCAGCGATGATACATCCTAGTACGAAAGAAAGACTCTAAAGGAAGGATATACCATTCAAAGCTCATTATGGAAGTTAAAGATAGTATCAAATTGAAAGAAAAAAACGTACAAGTCCTCAAAGATTAGAGGCAGCTCAGAAAATTGAACAGAATAGAAAAAAAAACAGCAACGAATGGTTAATTAAAAAATGAGGGAGAAATTAGGGTACAAGAGAAAGCGAGTTAGAAATATAAAAACAGATAGTGAGAGGTTCTACAAGTATTTAAAATGGAAAAGCGTAAGTAAAGTGAATGTTGGTCCTCTGGAGAGTGAGAATGGGGAATTAATAATGGAAAATAAAGAAATGGTGGATGAATTGAACAGATATTTTGTGTCTGTCTTCACTGTAGAGGATACAAATAACATCCCAGAAATACGTGTGTGTCAAGTGAAAGGGAGGAACGTAAAACAATTACAGTCACCAGGGAAAGGGCACTGAGAAGATTATTAGAAATAAAAGCTGACAGGTCCCAATGGACTTCATCCTGGGGTCTTTAAATAAGTGGCTGCTGACAAAGTAGATGCATTCGTTTTAATTTTCCAATATTCCCGAGGCTCTGGGAAGGTACCTTCAGATAGGAGGGGGACAGAAAGCAGGAAACTACAGGCCAGTGTAACACCTGTCAGAGGGAAAAATGCTGGTACCTATTATTAAGGAGACTACAGCAAGGCACTTAGAAAATCTCATTCCAATCAGGCAGAGTCTACATGGTTTAGTGAAAGGGAAATCATGTTTGGCTATTTTGTTAGAGTTCTTTGAGGAAGTAACATGTAACAAGGATGAAGGGAAACCTGTAGATGTGCATTTGACAAGGTGCCACCTCAAAGGTTAATATACAAAGTAAGAACTCAGGGTTTAGGGGGCGACTCATTAGCAGGGATAGAGGATTGGGTAAGCTAACACGTTAACAGTGGGTAGGCATAAATGGATAATGTTACATTGGCAGGATGTAATGAGCAGGAGGCCATCGGGACTAAGATGAGGAGACATTTTTCTCTCTCATTAGTCTGTGGAATTCTGTCCCCCAGCGAGCAGTGGAGGCTGGGTCATTGAATAGATACAAGGCTGAGGTAGACAGATTTTTGATCGACAAGGGAGTCAAGGGTTATGGGGGGACAGGCAGGAAGGTTGAGTTAAGGCCACAATCAGACCAGCCATGATCTTATTGACTGGCAGAGAACATTCAGTGAGCCGAATGGTCTACTCCTGCTCCTAATTCTTGTGTTCATGTGTTCTGTGGTGGAGGGAGTGAATGTGTGTGGATGGGGTGCCAGTCAAACGGGGCTGCTTTGTCCTGGATGGTGTCGAGCTTCTTGAGTGTTGTGGGAGCTGCACTCATCCAGGCAAGTGGGGAGTATTCCATCACACTCCTGACTTGTGCCTTGTAGATGGTGGACAGGCTTCGGGGAGTCAGGAGGTGAGTTACTCTCCGCAGGATTCCCAGCCTCTGACCTGCTCTTGTAGCCACAGTATTTATATGGCTGGTCTAGTTCAGTCTCTGGTCAATGGTAACCCCCAGGATGTTGATAGTAGGGGATTCAGTGATGGTAATGCCATTGAACGTCAAGGGGTGATGGTTGGATTTTCTCTTGTTGGAGATGGTCATTGCCTGACACTTGTGTGGTGTGAATGTTACTTGCCACTTGTCAGCCCAAGCCTGGATATTGTCCAGGTCTTGCTGCATTTGGACAAGGACTGCTTCAGTATCTGAGGAGTTGTGAATGGTGCTGAACATTGTGCAATCATCAGCGAACATCCCCACTTCTGACCTTATGATGGAAGGAAGGTCATTGATGAAGCAGCTGAAGATGGTTGGGCCGAGGACACTACCCTGAGGAACTCCTGCAGTGATGTCCTGGAGCTGAGATGACTGACCTCCAACAACCACAACCATCTTCCTTTGTGTTAGGTATGACTCCAACAGCGGAGAGTTTTCCCCCTGATTCCAGTTTTACTGGGGCTTCTGGATGCCACACTCGGTCAAATGGGCCTTGATGTCAAGGGCAGTCAGTCTCAGGAGTTCAGCTCTTTTGTCCATGTTTGAACCAAGGCTGTAATGAGGTCAGGAGCTGAGTGACCCTGGCGGAACCCAAACTGGGCATCAGTGAGCAGGTTATTGCTAAGCAAGTGCCGCTTGATAGCACTGTTGATGACCCCTTCCATCACTTTACTGATGATGGAGAGTAGACTGATGGGGCGGTAATTGGCCGGGTTGGGTTTCTCCTGCTTTTTGTGTACAATTTTCCACATAGCCAGGTAAATGCCAGTGTTGTAACTCTTTTGAGTAAAATAGTCCAGTAGGTCATTCTGGCCCTGATAGAACTGACCGTTTGTACAGGGTGTTGCAGTTCACTCAGAGAGTCTGCATTGCTGTGGCGACCTGCACTTTTCACGTTGCAGTCTGGAGCTATGGGATTGTGGTGGTGGTAGAGGCTCCAACTCTCTTCTCCACCACCTGGCTGACCAGGAGTCTCTCCCGCTCGCCATTGGCAAGTGTTGGAAGGATTAACAAGTTGACACTCAACCTGATTGGCCACGGTACGAAAACACCTTCGTTGGTGCATCAAGTCCTGGAGTGGGACTTGAACCGGGATATTTCTGGCTCAGAGGCAAAGCAGGCTACCCACTGCACCACAAGAGCCCCCTCTTGAATTTAAATTCCACCAGCTGCCATGATAGGATTTGAACCCGTGTCCCCAGAACATTAGACTGGGTCTCTGGGCTAGTGACATTACCACTGTGCCACCATCTATCCAAGTGAGTGAGTGAGTGAGTGAGTGAGTGAGTGAGTGAGTGTGTGCCAGCATGTGTGTAAGCGTGTGCATGTGTCTGAGTGTATATCTGTGTGTCTGTGTGTGTTTTTGTCTGTGTGAGAGTGTGTGCCTGTATGTGCGTGTGTGTGAGTGTGTGTGTGAGTGTGAGTATGTCTGTGTGTGCGTGTGTGTGAAAGAGGGTGTGAGCGTGTGTTTGTGTGTGTTTGTGAGTGTGTTCTGAGTCTGAGTGTGTGTACGGATTGCGAGTGTGTGTGCGGGTGGATTTGTGAGTGTGGATGTGAGTTTGTGTGCAGATCAAGAGTGTAAGTGAGTTTGAGTGTGAGTGCGTGCGGACTTTGTGTGTGTGTGTGTGTGTGTGTACAGATCGTGAGTGTGACTGCGCGCGTGCGTGTACGGAATTTGAGCATGCAAACTTGGCTCCGATGCCTCCCAAGGTCAAACAGCCGGAGATGCTCACACAAGAACGGGCTGCTGAGGTGAAGCGCTGGCGGCATGCCACTCCTTTCGGGGACCCTCACCCCTGACAAAGAAGCCCACACACAAGGCGAGGGGGGGCGGGGGGTGGAGAGCAGCGAGGGGTAGAGGGAGAGAGCTTTTCAAAGCAGGCAGCTGGTTAAATATAAACCATCAAGAGACCCAATACATTGCAGGAAGGTACCCGAATATAAAAGAGGCTTCAGTCAACGATAATCTTTTAATAACTTATTGCGAAAACAAAGAGGTTTAATAAGAGTTTTAAAAGTTAATAAAGAGCATTTATGACCCATCGCCAAGCTAAAAAGAATTGAGTCCCTGAATGCATTAAAGAGTTTAAATTCAATCTGAAATAAGCAATGGGCATTCAGGGAAAATGAATACAGTTCTCACTCCCATCCCAAGCCTATCACCCATTTAATCTCCTCTTACAGCCTGAGTGCACCCTCCTCTTTCAGACACTGCACTAACAAACAACAATAACTTATATTCTTAAAGCAGCTTTAACCAGAATAGAACACCCCAAGGCATTTCACAAAGACATTATCAAACCAAATCTGACCCCGAGCCACATCGGGAGATATTTAGGGACAGGTGATCAAAAGTTTGGTCAAAGAGGTCGGTTTTAAGGAGCCTCTTAAAGGAGCAGAGAGAGAGAGAGGCGGAGAGGTTTAGGGAGGGAATTCCAGAGCTCAGGGTCCCCCCCACCCCCCCCCGCCCCCCCAAGGCAGCTGAAGGCACGGCCGCCAATGGTGGAGCGATGGGAATCGGGGGAATGCTCAAGAGGCCGGAATTCAAGGGATGCAGAGATCCCAGAGGATTGTGGGACTGGAGGGGGTAGCAGAGACAGGGAGGGATTTGAACACAAGGATGGGAATTTTAAAATCAAGATGTTTTTTGTTGATCAGCAAGCCAGCGAAGGTCAGTGAGCATAAGTAAGGTGGCGGGTGGATGAAACTCGGTGCGAGTTGGGACAGGGGCAGCAGAGTTTTGGACCGGCTCGGGTTCACAGAGGGCAGGGGGTGTGAGGCCTGCCAGGAGAGCGTCGGAGCGGACGGGAGTGGAGGGAACAAAGGCACGGGTGAGGGTTTCAGCAGTGGATGAGCTGAGGCAGGGACCGAACGGCACGACGTTACGGAGGTGGAGGTGGGCAATTTAAGGGAGAGCGCAGAGCGGTGGCTGGAAGTCCACCCGGGGGTCAGGTCTGACACCAAGGTCGTGAGCGGGTTGGTTCGGCCTCAAGACGGTTGACAAGGAGAGGGATGGAGGCGGGAGGCGGGGGATCGGAGTTTGGAGCCGGTAACCCAAACCGACCTTTCCAATATTTAATTGGGTGGAAATTTCTCCCTCGCCCAGGACTGGATCTCGGAAACACAACCTGATGATTCAGCGATGGCGGAGGGGTTGAGAGAGGCGGTGGTGAGGTAGAGCTGGGCGTTGGGATGAGGTCACTGAAAGACGGCAGGGAAATGAGAAATAGGAAGAGGGCCAGAGTGTGGGGGGCGGGTGGGGGGTGGGTGGGGGGCCGGGGGGGACACCAGAGGTAAGGGTGCGGGAGCCGGAAGAGAAGCCGTTGCCAAGTGACTCTCTGGCGAAACGACCACATCGATAAGAATGGAACCGAGCGAGAGCAGTCCCGCCCAGTTGGAGGAGGCTAGTGTGGTCAAACCGTGTCAAAGGCCGCAGAGGGGTCAAGGGGCACGTGGAGGGAAAAGCTGATTTTGTCAGAGTCAACGCAGGGCGACTTTTGATAAGAGCGGTTTTGGCCTGGTGTCCGGGGCAGGAATCTGATTGGAGGGATCCGAGCGGTGGAATTCTGGGAAAGGCCAGCCCGAGGTTTCGGGGGCAACGAGGCGCCCGCGGACTTTGGAGAAGAGCAGGAGGTCGGAGATGAGGGGGGCTGGACGGTCAGCGGGAGTACGGTCGAGGGAGCGGGGGTGGGGTGGTGGGGGGGGGGGTGTTGGGGGAGAGAGCGTCTCATGGACAAGACGGAGGGCAGACGGGAGAGACAATAGAGGAAGACGCGAGTTGAGCGCTAGGGGAAGGGGTGGGGAGGAGACTTATGGGGCTTTTGGCCGGGGTGGGGTGAGGGCGAGAGGGGCAGAGCCGAAAGCCCCTGGTCGGATTGTCTCGAACTTTAGTGGCAAAGTCCGTGGGCTGTCGTTGGAGTTGACGTTGGAAGAGACGGGGAGGGAGGTTTAAGAAGGCAGCCTGCTGTCAAGGAAAGAAACCGGGGGGGGTGGGATATCTTTGCATTTCAGGATGGGAGAACAATTCTTAATCTCCTCCCCTCAGCCCGTGTACACTCCCTCCTATCATAGACTGTACCGACCCATTAACTCTCCCCCCCTCAGCCAGTGTACGCTCAGCCTCTTCGCTCCTCAAGGCTTTCATTGGAACCTCTGAACGTGACCAGGGGCCCCCTGCTTTGCGAATGGGCCAGTGAGGACTTAGGGGAGGGGTCCTCTCCCCCCATTGGCTGACAGTGGGTCCGCAAGGAGATGGGGGAGAACCCGGGATGACATTGTTCAAAAAGTAAAACCCGTCTCAGGGTGAAACCTCGCAGCGGCATTATTGGTGTTGAAGTGTGGGGTAGAATGTCACGCTCCCTCAGAGGGAGGGTGGCTGCGGAGTGGACGGGGGGCATAAAATTGCACCTAATGCCCCACCTGCCCTGCAGCGATTTTATGAGGGGGGGGGGCATTGAGTCGCCCACCCTCCCACTGAATTCCCCATCCCTCTGACTCAGGCATCTTATCCAATGCCCTCGTCTGTCACAGCACCGCTGGCCGCCATGCATTCAACCACCCGGGCCTCCCTCTAATTCACCCCCTTAAAGGCACTTCATCTACGCCAGGTATTGTTGGGAAATGAGTGACTGGCAGATAGAGAGGAGACCACAATATTCTCACGCCGCCTCTGTAGGTGGAAATAACACATCACTCAGCTAATATGGACAGGCTAAAAGGACAAGTGGAGTCTAGAGTACAGTGCAAGATTATACAGAAGTAAGAAGCAAAAGACACAGTAAGTTACTGATTGAGTCCAGTAATGAAACAATTAATGGCCACCCAAGGACCCTTTTCTGCCCATGGCACAATTTTTCCCATATCAGACGAAGGCTGGCACTGAGAGACAAGCCCAGCAACTTTCACTGCTTCGGCTGATGGCAGACAAGGGAATGGTTCCCTCCCGTACAGCCTCACTCCCGCGCCAGAGCATGCCAGCTTTGCCCGTTGAAACTACCCCCCCCCCCCACCCCACCGCTGGCCCCTCATTACCAACCAACCATCCGGCTCCAGCGAAGATCCCTGGCGGGGACTGGGTGCAGTCCCAGCAGGGGGTGCAATTATGAAGGCAGCCTGCTGTCAAGGAAAGAAATCGGGGGGCGGGGGGGGATATCTTTGCATTTCAGGATGGGAGAACAATTCTTAATCTCCTCCCCTCAGCCCGTGTACACTCCCTCCTATCATGGACTGTACCGACCCATTAACTCTCCCCCCTCAGCCAGTGTACGCTCAGCCTCTTCGCCATTTGATTGGCCAGAGGCTGTAAGGAGGCGGGAATTCCTCCTCCCCCACCCCACCGAGCGTAAACATCTGGAGGGCAAACCGCCAGAGGGAGGACAGGTTCGACCCTGAAATTTACGCTGCGGGGGGTGGGTGTGGGGGGGCACAGAGACCCTGGTGTAACGTAGAATTCTGCCCGTGGCTTTTATTTTCTACTGGCACCCTCTCCCCACTTTCCCCCCCCACCCCAGTGGTTCTGGGAACCCCCCCCCCCAACATGTGTTCGCCAACATTCCTTTGCGAGGGGTAGTGGATACTAGAGTTTACCTAATCTTGAGTCCTCCAATCTGTTGTCCAAAGTGGCTCTGCTCCCTGGGGCTCCGGAATATGTTGGACCTGTTCCATCCCTGGGAGCGTCTCCGAGTCCTGGCTTGAGGCCCTCTCCCTACCCCTGGGGGCCACCCCGTTGCAGGCCCCAGGCAGGGCCTATCACCCGTAGTAAGGCCTGGAAATCCAAAGGGCAGTTCCAGGCCTCTCAGCCTGTGGTTGTCCATGGTGATTGAAGGCCAGTGGGTCTCCTGAAGGTTAGGTGTGGTTGGGGGTTATGGAGTGGGGGAGCAGTGGGGAAAGGGGATGAGGATGAAACATTATGGGAGGCCTGCAGATTTTTAAGCTTCTCCCTGGCTCGGGTTAGGCCGTAATGTAGTCATCACTAAGCGGCCAAGAAGGGCTCCTAATGGAGACAGAAGCTGGGGAACAGGATTCCTTTCGTCCAGCTCAGTAACATCACTCTGCCTGCAGCCTCCTCCTCCACACAAGAGGGACCAAGGATCCTCAAGCCAAGATTAAGGGTTTCAGTAATCAGAGCCTCTGATCCAAGAACCACTCGCTCCCTGGGCTGTACGTTGAGTAAGATGATCGGATGCCAGAACAGGGAAGCAGCGTTAGTTATACATGCAGAAAACTCCTGACCTAGAAACTCCATACATAATTAGGTAATATTCACAAGGGCATAATAATATGGTAATTTGCAGGATTAATAGTGATAACAGGCTCAATGTAACTAAGTGAAGCAGCACTTTGTTAATGAATACACAAAGGAATTTTGTAATTGGGTTCAACAATCTATTATTATATAATGCATATATATCAGATTCTTACAAACTGCAATGATTGCAAGCAAAGCTGCTCCCACTGTGTGGAACTCAAGTCCCCTTCCCTCTGAACTCTCCATCCTTCAGACTCTGACGCCTCAGCCGATGCCCTCTTCCTTAACTCCACCAATGGCCATTCAACCGCCTGGGTCTCACACCCTCATTCATTCCCTTAAAGGCACTTTATATGCGCAAGGTGTTGTTGTGAAAAGAGTGACCGGAGAGGAGACCACCATATTCTCACACCACCTCTGTGGGTAGAAACACCACATCAATAAGCGAATATGGACAGGCTAAATGGGCAAGTGTAATTTACATACAGGTGCAAGATTATACAGAAGCAAGAAACAAAAGATAATGACTGAGTCCAGTAATAGAACATATGATATACATAATTTGTTTAAAACCTGGAAAGGATGAAGTAAAACATTCTTGTGGGTCTCTTTAGTAATTTCTTTACTGAAGGAGAAACTACCCAGAGTTTCCCTTCACACTCAATCTGTAACTGGGCAGAACAAGACATAAATGACTCCTAGAGTTCCTGTCAACAGACACTTTTGTAACTGAGGTGCAAATTGACAGGCAAATTAAGTTACTGAAAAGAAAGAATTTGCATTCTTATAGCGCCTTTCACGATCTTAGGATGCCCCAGGCCACTTTACAGCAAATGAAGGGCTTTTCAAAGCGTAGTCACTGTTGCAATGTGGGAAACGCACCAACCAAAGTGTGTACAGCAAGATCCCACAAACAGCAGTGCAATAACGGCCAGATTGTTTCCTTTTTAGTGACTTAAAATGGAAAATGTCGAAAACCGCTCAGCAGCTCAGAGAGATCTCCATGGAAGCTCTTCGGCCGTGGAATAAGTATAAGGCTCAGGACACCGGGCAGACCTCTCCCCACGCCAGCGCCCCCACCTCCCCTCCCCTCCCCCCCTGCTCTTCTCCCGATAGTTCTCCTGGAATTTATTACCTCCACCTCAGACGGCAAACGTCGCACATGAACAACAGCTGCTTTGACAGTGTAGCACTCCGAATGGCAGCCTGAGTTGCAGGCTGAGGTCTCCGGAGTCTCTGGATCTGAGGAGTCTGAGCTCTCCAGGTTAATACCAGGAGAGGGCCGGTTGTCTCATGAGGAAAGGTTGGACAGGTTAGGCTTGTATCCGCTGGAGTTTAGAAGAGTGAGAGGCGAATTGATTGAAACCTTTAAGATCCTGAGGGGTCTTGACAGGGTGGATGTGTAGAGGATGTGCGGGAGAATCTAGAACTAGAGACCACTGTTTAAAAATAGGCAACTAAGACAGAGAAGAGGAGAATTTGTTCTCTTTGAGTGCAGCGAGTCTTTGGAACTCTCTTCCTGAAAAGGAGGTGGAAGCAGGGCCTTTGAATATTTTTCAGGTAGAGGTAGATAGATTGTTGGTAAGTAAGGGGGTGAAAGGTTATCAGGGGTAGGCAGGTATGTGGGGCTGAGGTTACATTCAGATCAGCCATAATCTTACTGAATGGGGCAGCAGGCTCGAGGGGCTGAGTGGCCTCACTCCTGCTCCTAACTCGTATGTTTGCGTGGAGAGGGACTCGAACCCATGACGTACTGAGTCAGAGGCTACTAACCGAGCCGTGGCTGAAATGTAGGATTTGAAGCTACAGCTCTCATCATGTTTGCTAGTCCCCAACTGAAGGTGGATGTTGTGCCTGGACCACCCCCCTGTAGGGTTCCTGTTTGCCGGAGATGGAGTGCGTGCTCTCTCTCCCGATAGGGACATCGCCCCCACCTCCACCACCCCCCACCCCCCCCCCCCCCCCCCGCCCCAAACCACCCACCACCCCCTCCTCTTTCTCACCGAGGCCCAGGCAAACCCTGCCCAGGCCAGTTGGATCTCGAGGTTTCAGGCCGCTCACGTACACGGAGGGTTGGACTTTTCAAAGCCCATCCACAACGGTGGACAGCTAAAGACCCCCTGGGCTATTCAATCCGCCCCGCACTCCCTACCCTCGCCTTTGAAACCATGTGACTTCCTGGAAGAGGCAAAATACCAGTGATGGACCCATTCGGAGGTGGGTGGGGAAATTATGGAAATGCCTCTCTGATTTTTACCCCCGCCCACCCAAAACCCATGATGATCAAAAATAGTCCAGTAGGTCATTCTGGCCCTGATAGAACGGACCGTTTGTACAGGGTGTTGCGGTTCACTCAGAGAGTCTGCATTGCTGTGGCAACCTGGACTTTTCACATGCACTTTGCAGTCTGGAGCTATGGATGGTGGTGGTGGTGGTAGAGACTCCAACGCTCTCCTCCAAGACCTGGCTGACCAGGAGTCTCTCCCGCTCGCCATTGGCGAGCGTCGGAAGGATTGACAAGTTGACGCTCGACCTGATTGGCCGCGGTACGAAAACACCTTCGTTGGTGCATCAAGTCCTGGAGTGGGACTTGAACCGGGATATTTCTGGCTCAAAGGCAAGGCAGGCTAGCCACTGCACTACAAGAGCTCCCTCGCGAGGTGAGGGGACAGAGGGTGTTTCTGCTTGTGGAGGAAACCAAGAATGAGGATGGCGGGGGTCTTGGGGACGGCACGGATAGCGCTCAGTGCACATTGCTGATGAATGAGGCAGTGGAGAGTTTCCCCTTTAGGTAAGGCGATGCAGTAACAGAGAGAACCAGATGGCTGGTGGGCCCCACATACCATGTTCAAGAAGCACGCAGTGAGTGTGGGTCCTGTGCCTTCAATATTGCAGACAATTTGACATTCACACATCCGTGAAACACATTCATCACCTTCAAATAAGCTGGGGCTCGAGTCGCACATTAATATTCACACAGGCAAATGATTTAATTAGAATGATCACGTTGTGACTCGATTGTCAATAATGTAAAGGGCACGCTCGGCTGAACATATTCATTGCCCTGTTAATATAAACAGATTATCATGTTAACTCATTAAAACTACATCAGGTTTTCAGCACGGCTACTCCTCAACACATCAACAGCAACGCTTCTGTGATCGCTGTGCAGCACACAAAGCAATTCAGGCTCCCATCGTCCCCACCAAACTCCCAGGATAGGTACAGCACGGGGTTAGATACAGGGTAAAGCTCCCTCTACACTGTCCCCATCAAACACTCCAAGGACAGGTACAGCACGGGGTTAGATACAGAGTAAAGCTCCCTCTACACTGTCTCCATCAAACACTCCCAGGACAGGTACAGCACGGGGTTAGATACAGAGTAAAGCTCCCTCTACACTGTCCCCATCAAACACTCCCAGGACAGGTACAGCACGGGGTTAGATACAGAGTAAAGCTCCCTCTACACTGTCCCCATCAAACACTCCCAGGACAGGTACAGCACGGGGTTAGATACAGAGTAAAGCTCCCTCTACACTGTCTCCATCAAACACTCCCAGGACAGGTACAGCACGGGGTTAGATACAGAGCAAAGCTCCCTCTACACTGTCTCCATCAAACACTCCCAGGACAGGTACAGCACGGGGTTAGATACAGAGTAAATCTCCCTCTACACTGTCCCCATCAAACACTCCCAGGACAGGTACAGCACGGGGTTAGATACAGAGTAAAGCTCCCTCTACACTGTCCCCATCAAACACTCCCAGGACAGGTACAGCACGGGGTTAGATACAGGGTAAAGCTCCTTCTACACTGACCCCATCAAACACTCCCAGGACAGGTACAGCACGGGGTTAGATACAGAGTAAAGCTCCCTCTACACTGTCCCCATCAAACACTCCCAGGGCAGGTACAGCGCAGTTAAAACTAGTGGGTAAGAGTGCCTCTCTAGATCTCTGCCAATGCCAGTATCTGGTTAAGCCTGGCCCTCTTAGGTTGTGTGTATAAATAGAGTGAATCTTGTGTTCTTGGCAGTTTAATGCTGCTGCTCTGAGCTTTAGTAGATGCTGAAGTCTCCCTTACAGTTGTGACGGAAGAGCACTCATCATAAATTCGGAGGGAGTGCTGCACTGTCAGAGGGTCAGTACTGAGGGAGTGCTGCACTGTCAGAGGGTCAGTACTGAGGGAGTGCTGCACTGTCAGAGGATCAGTACTGAGGGAGTGCTGCACTTTCAGAGGGTCAGTACTGAGGGAGTGCTGCACTGTCGGAGGGTCAGTACTGAGGGAGTGCTGCACTGTCAGAGGGTCAGTACTGAGGGAGTGCTGCACTGTCAGAGGATCAGTACTGAGGGAGTGCTGCACTTTCAGAGGGTCAGTACTGAGGGAGTGCTGCACTGTCGGAGGGTCAGTACTGAGGGAGTGCTGCACTGTCAGAGGTCAGTGCTGAGGGAGTGCTGCACTGTCAGAGGTCAGTACTGAGGGAGTGCCGCACTGTCGGAGGGTCAGTACTGAAGGAGTGTTGCACTGTCAGAGGGTCAGTGCTGAGGGAGTGCGGCACTGTCGGAGGGTCAGTACTGAGGGAGTGTTGCACTGTCGGAGGGTCAGTACTGAGGGAGCACTGCACTGTTGGAGGGTCAGTACTGAGGGAGCGCTGCACTGTCAGAGGGTCAGTACTGAGGGAGTGTTGCACTGTCAGAGGGTCAGTGCTGAGGGAGTGCTGCACTGTCAGAGGGTCAGCCCTGCACTTTCGGAGGAAGAAGAGCAGGGTGGGCATGTGTGCTGGGACCATTATTTACCCCTCAACCAACATTAAAAGACAGATTAAAAATTCATTAACCTGATTTGCTTTTTTGTGGGATCTTGCTGTGCTGGAGTTAGCTACGTTGCCCCAGTGGCTTCAAAAGTGAGTGTCTGGCTGGGCGATGCTTTGCAATGTGCTGGGATCCTGAAAGGCGCTTTACAAATGCAGGATTCTCACCCTCCCCTCAGCCCCCACCCCCCCCCACCCCCCTCCCCACCGCCCCCCCACCCCAGGCCAAACCCTCTGCAGAAAAATGTTCTGCCCTTTCGAAGGAAAGTGGTCATTAATAAGGCCTCAATTTTATTTTGGCACCAGATACTGTTTCACTTTGAAGTTAGAATAATTTCCATGCATTAATACATATTAAAGGTAATTGAGCATGGTTTCGTAAATACCACTTACATAACAGTTATGAGTTTGTAAAAGGATCAAATAATGACATTCCGTCCAGGCGTTGTATTATTAGCAGCCGGGAGCTTCTTAGTTTTGCTGAATGGCTGATGTAGCAGAAATATTTCCTGCACTTCGGACCTTTCCATTAACTCGCACGTCTTGCCTCGAGCTCCCCGTTAATCAACTGGTAAGAAATCTTAGTTTTGAGACGTTGTAGCTTGATAGGAACGGAGAGTCTCCAGAACGTTCCACACGCTCAGCTGGGAGGGATTACTTCAGACTGAAAAGTCCGAGCGTCCAGTTATTGTCTGTCACATTTCTGCCCTCACTGTTTCTGTCTGTCTGTCTATCTCTCTCTCTCTTTCTGCCTCACTCTGTCCTTCTCTTTGCCTATTGTCTCTGTCTCTCTCTCTCTGTCCGCCTCTCTGTTTCTCTCTGTCTCTATTTCCTATCTTTCTCTCTCTCGCTGTCTCTGTTTTTCTCTCTCTGTCTCACTCTGTCCTTCTCTCTGCCTGCTGTCTGTCTGTCAGCTTTTCTCTCACTCAGTCTCTGTTTCTTTGTCCTTCTCTCTCTTGTTGTCTCTCTGTTTTTTTCTCTCTCTCTCTGCCTCACTCTGCCTGTTGTCTGCCTATCTGTCTGTCTTTCTCTCTCTCTCTCTCTCTGTGCCTATCTGTCTGTCTCTCTCTATCTGTCTGTTTCTCTCCGTCTTTATTTCACTGTCTCTCTCTCTCTGTTTTTCTTTCTAATCCTCTCTTCTGTGTATCTCTCGCTTTCTCTGTCTCAGTATCTCTCAATCTCCCTCTCTATCTCTCTGAATGCCTTTTTCTCAGTCTGACTTTCTCTGTCTCTGTCACTCCATGTCTCTCTCTCTCTCTGTCTCTGTCTCAATCTCTTTGTCCATATCTCTCTAGCTGTCTATCTGTTTCTCTCTGTCACTATCTCTTTGCCCTTCTCTCTGTTTCTCTCCCTTTCTGTCTCTATCTGTTTGTCCTTCCCTCTCTCACTGCCTCTCTCTGTTTCTCTCCCTTTCTGTCTCTATCTCTTTGTCCTGCCCACTCTCGCTGTCTCTCTCTGTTTCTTTCTCTCTCTGTCTACATCCCTCTGTTTAGCTCTCTCTCTCGGTCTCTATCTCTTTGTCCTTCTCTCTCACTTTCTCTCTCTGTTTTTCTCTCTCTCTCTCTGCCTCTATCTCTTTGTTCTCTCTCTCTCTCGCTGTCTCTCTCCGCTTCCCTCTCTCTCTGTCCCTCTCTGTTTCACTCTCTATTTCTGTCTCTCGCTCTTTTTCTGCCTCTCTCTATCTTTCCATTTTACAAACATGCTATAGAGGAGCTGGACGAAAGTGCAAAAGAGATTTACAAGAATGACACGAGGGATGGGAGGCAAAATCTATCAGGAAAGAGAAGTTGAACTGGATCAAGGTCCTTGAAGTTCTGAAGGGTTTCGAGAGGGTAAAGAAGATGCTCCCACTAGTGGAGAGTTCAGAATTAGACCCCCTCAATGTAAGATAGTCACAATCGGCAAATCAGAAGAAACGTCTTTACCCAGAGCGTGGGGAGAATGTGTGGCACTCGCTGCTGCCTGGGTAGACAAGGTGAATAGCACAGATGTGTTTACTGGAAATCGAGATAAAGACGAGAGGGGGGAAAGGAATAGAAGGATATACTGATAGCGCGAGCTGAAGTAGGATAGTGATTCAGGACCATGGGAACAAGAGGAGGCCATTCACCCCTCCAGTCACCATTCGATGAAATCCTGGCTGATCTGCAACCTAACAATATACCCACTATGCCCCATTATCTCTTAATACCTTTGGCTAAGAGAAATCCTGTTAATCAAAGCTTTAAAATTAATGATTGACCCAGTACCTATCACTGTTTGCAGAAAAGAGTTCCAAACTTCTACCCTCTCTCTTTCTAATTATATCCTGCCACCAGTGGAAGGTGTGTGTCTCTCTCTCTCTCTCTCTCTCTTCCTTGGTCTCTCCATCTCTCTCTCTAACTATTTCTGTCTCTCTCTCTCTCTCTCTCTCTCTCTGTCTCTATCTCCCTCTAAATATCTCTGTCTCCTTCTCGTTCTCTCTCTCTCTCTATACCTCTCTGTCTCTATATCTCTCTGTCCCTCCCTCTTTAGATATATATCTCTGTGTCTCGATCTCTCTTGTTATTCTTTCTCTCTACCTTCCTCTCTATCTCTCCGTTCCTCTATCTTTCTATACCTGTCTGCCTCCCCATCGCTCTCTCTCCATCTTTATCTCTTTTTCTCTCTCTATATTTCTGTCACGCTCTCGTACTCACTCTCTATTTCCCTCCCCCCCCCTCTCTCCCCTTCCCTCTTTCCCCCTCTCAACCTCTCCCTCTCTCTCTACCCATTCTCTCTCTCCCTGTCACTCCCAATCTCTCTTTCTGCCTTTGTCTCTCTGGCTCCCTGTATTTCTGTTTACCTTACTCTATGCCTCTCCCAACTCCTCGCTCCTCTACCCTCGTTTTTCTCTCCCCTCTATCCCCACCACCCCCCCACAAACCCTCACCACTGCCCCACCCCCCCGCCCGCCTGCTCCGCTCGCTCCTCTGCTCTCTCGTGGAACCATCGGGCAGGATTTTTTAACCTTCCCGGGCGTGAGTGGAGGGCAGGTCCTGGAGCAGGCAGGAGGCCGACCTGCTCTCGCGAGCGGATCCCGACAACGGTTTCCCGCTGGTGGCCGGTTAACAGGCAGGCAGCGCAAAACAGGCGCTGCAGTGCTCAGCGTTTCCGGGCTGGGGGAGGTGTGGGAGGAGGGCCAGCGTGCGGGGTAAAAGCTCCCTGAGGGAGCCGCCTCGGGGAGCTGAAGATTTACAACATCAAAACTAATAAAAAATTTTCAAAAAGAATATCCCCCTCACGTGACTCTGTCCTGCCCACTCTCGCTGTCTCTCTCTGTTTCTTTCTCTCTCTGTCTACGTCCCTCTGTTTAGCCCTCTGTATCGGTCTCCATCTCTTTGCCCTTCTCTCTCTCACTTGCTCTCTCTGTTTTTCTCTCTCTCTGTCTATGTCCCTCTGTTTAGCTCTCTCTCTCGGTCTCTATCTCTTTGCCCTTCTCTCTCTCGCTTGCTCTCTCTGTTTTTCTCTCTCTCTCTCTCTCTGCCTCTATCTCTCTGTTCTTCTCTCTCTCTCTCTCGCTGTTTCTCTCCGCTTCCCTCTCTCTATGTCCCTCTCCGTTTCACCCTCCACCTCTGTCTCTTGCTCTTTTGCTGTGTCCTTCCTTCTCCCTCTTTCTATCTTTCCGTATTACAAACACGCTGTAGAGGAGCTGGACGAAAGTGCAAAAGAGATTTACAAGGATCTTCAGCTCGCGCTACGAACGAAATTTAAACATTTTAACTTCATTTTTATTTGATGGCGGAAACCTCATCCGGCCCGTGGATGAGGTTTCCGAGTAAAAACCCAAAGGCCGCTTGGCCTTTGCACCTTCCCCGCTGACCATAAGGTCTGGACGGGCTGCAGAGAATTTCATTCCACTGGAACTTTAGTGGCCTTAACGGGGCCTGTTCACTGTCAGCTGCCAACTCCCCTGTGGACCGAAATATCGCACGAGTGCGTCATGATATCGCCACGTCATCACACGCCATTTCACGCCATTTCATGTCATTTCACGCTCGAGCGTGCTGGGCTGAACTCAAATTTCTGCAGGAAGAGGCCATTCAGCCCGTTGCGTCTGCGCCGGCTGAAAAAAGAGGATAAAGAAACTAGCCGCTCATTTTAACCCCATTCCCCCGGCTCCTGGTCCATAGTCTTAAGAGTTTACATTGCTTCAGATGCGGATCCCAGGCACCTTTTAAATGAGTCGAGCATTCGAGCCTCAGCCACCCACTTAAGCCGTGAATTCCCAGAAACCCATCGCCCTCTGGGTGAAAAAGTTTTTCCTCATGTCCCCTCTAACTTTCCACCAGCTGCCTTAAATCCATGCCCCCCACCATCCTGTTAATTGACCCCTCGGCTAGGGAAAACAAGTCTTTACTGTCCACCTTCTCTCAGCCCCTCCATAATGTTGTACACCTCAATTAGGTCACCCCTCATTCTAAGGGAAACAACCCCAGCCTATCCAATGTCTCCTCATAGCTGTAGTTTCCAAGCCCTGGTAACATTCTTGTAAATCTCCTCTGTACTCTCTCCAGAACAGTTATGTCCTTCCTGTCATGTGACCAGAACCATACACACAATTCCAGCTGTGGCCCAACCAGAATTTTATATAGTTCCTGCATTACATCCCTGCTTTTGTATTCAATACCTCATCCAATAAAGGAGAGCACTCCATATACTGTCTTTACCACCTTGTCCACCTGTCCTGCCACCTTCAGGGACCTGTGGACATGCGCTCCAAGGTATCTCACACCCTCAACCCCTCTCAGTATCCTCCCGTTTACTGAGCATTCCCTTGCTTTGTTTGCCCTCCCCAAATGCATTACCTCACTTTTCTGGATTGAATTCCATTTGCCACTTCTCCACCCACTCAACCAAACCATTGATATCATCCTGGAGTCGACAGCTATCCTCTTCACCATCAACTACACGGCCAATTTTTGCGTCATCTGCAAACTTCCCGAATATGCCTCCCATATTTAAGTCTAATTCATTAATATATCCAACAAACAGCAAGGGCTCCAACACTGTACCCTGTGGAACACCACTGGAAACCGTTTACCATTTGCAAAAACATTCAACGACCATTATCCTTTGTTTCCTGTCGCTGAGCCAATTTTGGATCTAACCTTCCACCTTCCCTTGTGTCCCAAGGGATCTCGCTTTCCTGACCAGTCTGCCATGTGGGACCTTGTCAAATGCCTTACTGAAATCCATGTAGACAACATCCACTACACTACCCTCATTAATCCTCCTTGTTACTTCCTCAAAAAATCCTATTAAGTTAGTAAGACACGATCTTCTCCAAAACAAAGCCACTTTGTCCCTGACCAATCCGGGTCTTTCTAAGTGACAGTTTATCCTGTCTCTCAGAATTGCTTCCAATAGTTTTCCCGTCACTGAAGTCGGACTGACAGGCCTATAATTTTCCAGCCTATTCCTCGCACCCTTTTTAAATAACGGCACAACATTCTCAATCCTCTGGGACCTCGCCTGTATCCAATGAGAACTGGAAAATGATCCTCGAAGCATCCGCTACTTCCTCCCTGGCTTCCTTCAACAGCCTGGGATACAATCCATCTGGCCGTGGTGATTTATCCATCTTCAAGGATGCTAGGCCCTCCAGTACTTCCTCTCTTACTATGCTTTTCATGTCTAACATTTCACATTCACAGAATCACAGTGCAGAAGAGGCCCTTCGGCCCATTGAGTCTGCACCGACACGTGAGAACACCAAACCTACCTACCTAATCCCACTTACCAGCACTTGGCCCATAGCCTTGAATGTTATGACGTGCCAAGTGCTCATCCAGGTACTTTTTAACTAGAACTACTCTTTAACTAGAATGTCTGCATCATCCCTTTCCTTAGTGAAGACAAGAGACAAAGTACTCATTGAGAACCCTGCCCACATCTTCAGCATCAACTCACAAGTTACAATGTACATCTCTGATAAGCCCTACCTTTTTCTTAGTTATTCTTTTGCTCCTAATGTTCTGGTAAAACATCTTAGGATTTTCTTTGATTTTACCTGTCAATATTTTTTTGTATCCTCTCTTTGCTTTCCTAATGTCCATTTTTACTTCACCCCTGTACTTTCTATACTCTTCTAGGCTTTCTACAGTGTTAAGTCTTTTATGACTGTCATAAGTTTTCTTTTTCTGCTTTATCTTGGCCTGTATGCTTCTGGATAACCAAGGGACTCTAGATTTGGCAGTACTCCCCTTTTTCTTTGTGGGGATATGTCTACACTGCGCCCGTAGAATCTCACCTTTGAATGTCTCCCACTGATTTGACATAGTTTTTCCTTCCAATAGCTGTATCCAGTTCACTCTCACCAGCTCACCTCTCAGCTTAGTAAAATTTGTCTTTCCCCAATTTAGGACTTTTACTCCTGTTCTATTTTTGTCCTTTTCCATAATGATGCTAAATCTAACTACAGTATGGTCACTATCTCCAAAATGGCCCTCCACTGCTACTTCATCCACTTGCCCAGCTAAATCTAGAACTGCGCCCTCTCTTGCTGGGTTTGTTACATACTGGCTAAAAACATTCTCTTGAATGCAGTTCAAGGATTTTGCATCCTTCACACTGTTCGTATCCCAATCGATATTAGGGTAGTTGATGTCCCCAACGATTCATGGTCTACTGCTTTTGCACTCAGGAATCTGTCCACATATTTGCTCTTCTAACTCCCTTCCACTATTTGGGGTCTATTGTACACTCCTAGCAGTGTGGCTGCCCCTTTTTTATTTCTGAGCTCAATGCATATGGCCTCATTTGATGCTCCATTTAATATGCCATCCCTCTTCACAACTGTAATTGATTCTTTAACCAACAATGCTACAACCCCACCTTTTTTATCCCCGCCCTATCCTGCCTGAAAATTCTATATCCAGGGATGTTGAGCTGCCATTTTTGCCCTTCCTTAAGCTAAGTGTCCAGCATAGTGATGCTATCACGCTGCCATGTGTCTCTCTGTGTCCTCAGCTCATCAGTTTCATTTACTATGGCTCCTTGCATTTACATATATACCTTTTGACACTGACAAAAACTGTACACTTCTTAACCTGTGCTGCTTCCATCTTTCAGAGTCGCTCACTGATGCTCCGTCTCCCATTCCCTGCACTGAATTTGCCCTCGGGTTCCCATCCCTCTGCCAATCTAGTTTAAACCTCCCCCAGCACCCCACCCCAAAACAGCACTAGCCAAATCTCCCGGACAGGATGTTCATCCCAGTCCTGTTCAGGCGTAGACTGTCCAGCTTTTACTGGTCCCACCTTCCCCAGCAGAGGCCCCAATGCCTAAGATATCTGATGCCTTCCCTCCAGCACCAGCTTTCCCAGTCATGTGTTTAATCATTCAATTCTCCGATTTCTATACTGGCCCGCATGTGGGGCTGGGAGTAATCCTGAGATTATTGCTTTAGATGTCCTGCTTTTCAGTCTCCTACCTGGCTACCTAAGATCTGCTTTCAGGACCTCATCCCTTTTCCTACCTAAGTCATTGGTACCAACGTGGACTGCGACCTCTGGCTGATCACCCTCCCCCAGACGAACATCCTGCAGTCACCCTGTGACATCCTTGACCCTGCCACCTGCGAGGCAACATACCATCCTGGAGTCACATCTACGTCCACAGAAACGCCTGTCTGTTCCCCTAACTAACGAATCCCCTCTTACTACTGCTCTTCCCCTCTTCTTCTCCCCTCCTGCACAGCAGAGTGGCCTGTGGTGCCACAAACTTGGCTCTGACTGCGCTCCGCCAAGGAACCAATGCCCTCACCGGTATCCAAAATGGAAAACCGATTGGTGAGCGGGTCCCCAGGGGACTCCTGCACTCCCTGCCTTATTTTCTTGGACTGCCTGGTGGTCACCCATTCCCTTTCTGCCTCCAGACCCTTAAGCTGCAGTGTGACGGCCCCTCTGAACATGCTATCCACATAGCTCCCAGCCTCACGGGGGCGCCACAGCGATTCCAGCGACCACTCGATCTCCAAAACCCGGAGCCCAAGGTTGTGCAGCTGGTGACACCTCCTGCACACCTGGTCATCTAGGACACTGGTAGCGTCCACAACTTCCCACATATTACAAGACACGCATTCCACATGACTGAGCTGTCCTGCCATGGCTTCAATTTCCCTTGCATTCACTTTATTGTGGTTTACTTATGCAACTTTCTTTTACCTGGCCTCAGCTTAACTTTATTTCCCTACTACTTGTGTTTCTTACTTAAATGTAAGTAGTCCCCTCTTTTAAAAAGAATCTGCTTTACTAATTCTCAGCTACTTGATGACGGTCCCTAACAGCAGTTTCTCACAAACCAATGAACTTTTGTCTCTCCTGCGAGGTTAGAATGCTGGGTGCTGCTGACTGCCTGTCCCAGGATCCTCCTTTCGCTCTCTCCTCTAGGTGCTGCTGACTGCCTGTCCCAGGATCCTCCTTTCGCTCTCTCCTCTAGGTGCTGCTGACTGCCTGTCCCAGGATCCTCCTTTCGCTCTCTCCTCTAGATGCTGCTGACTGCCTGCCCCAGGGCCCTCCTCTTGCACTCTCCTCTAGGTGCTGCTGACTGCCTGTCCCAGGATCCTCCTCTCACTCTCTCCTCTAGGTGCTGCTGACTGCCTGTCCCAGGGCCCTCCTCTCGCACTCTCCTCTAGGTGCTGCTGACTGCCTGTCCCAGGGCCCTCCTCTCTCACTCTCCTCTAGGTGCTGCTGATTGCCTGTCCCAGGGTCCTCCTCTCGTACTCTCCTCTAGGTGCTGCTGACTGCCTGTCCCAGGGCCCTCCTCTCGCACTCTCCTCTAGGTGCTGCTGACTGCCTGTCCCAGGGCCCTCCTCTCTCACTCTCCTCTAGGTGCTGCTGACTGCCTGTCCCAGGGCCCCCCTCTCGCACTCTCCTCATCTTCCCCCCTGGTCTCTCTCTCTCCCTCTCCCCCCCAACCTCCCCCTCACCCCCCCCACCAGCCGTCACTCACTCTGTTCTTTCTCTCTCCCTCTCTCTCTCTCTCTCCCTCTCTCTCTCTCTCACAGTATGGTCTACACGCTGGTGAGCTTCTAACTCCCATCTACAGCCCGGCATTTTGCTTTGACGAGGCGTTTGGTGGGGGCCTGGGATGACAGAGGACACGGACACAATGTGGCTAAGAGGATCACTACAGGACAGCGAAGGCCAGCCTCTCCCTGGTGGGTGGCTGCTATTGAATTGTGGATAATGCTGCTGCCCCAAAGTGTTGGCAGCGCCAGCTCCCTCCAAAGTCCTCCATTACTTAAACCGAAATCTGGGACGGACCCCGAAGGGTACTGAGGACAACAAATGCAGGAGAGGACGGCACATGAGCTGCGTGTGAATTCATAGCCCTGTTTACAGACACTTATAA
Source organism: Isurus oxyrinchus (assembly GCA_026770705.1). NCBI lineage: Eukaryota > Metazoa > Chordata > Chondrichthyes > Lamniformes > Lamnidae > Isurus > Isurus oxyrinchus. The sequence goes on along the minus strand of JANJGN010000753.1, from coordinate 17,968 downwards.
GTCTATCACTATAACGGGATTATTTAGTCAGTGGTGAATGTATAGCAGACTAACTGCTAACTGTTTTTTTTAAAACGTGGATTGTGTTTCACTTGTTTGTCATTTTTTCGAGAGTCTCGCGTTGAGTTAACAGCTAGATTTAGCTGGGCCTATAGTGACTCTGGCTCTAGCGACTCTGGGCCTAGCAATTCTGGGCTTAGCGATTCTGGGCTTAGCGATTCTGGGCCTAGTGACTCTGGCCTAGAAACTCTGGCCTAGAAACTCTGGGCCTATCAACTCTGGGACTCGTGACTCTGGGCCTAGTGATTCTGGGCCTAGCAACTCTGGGCCTAGTGATTCTGGACCTAGCAACTCTGGGCCTAGTGATTCTGGCCTAGCAACTCTGGGCCTAGTGATTCTGGGCCTAGCAACTCTGGGCCTAGCGACTCTGGACCTAGTGATTCTGGGCCTAGCAACTCTGGGCCTAGTGATTCTGGGTCTATTGACTCTGGGCCTAGTGATTCTGGGCCTAGCAACTCTGGGCCTAGTGATTCTGGGCCTAGCAACTCTGGGCCTAGTGATTCTGGGCCTAGCAACTCTGGGCCTAGTGATTCTGGGTCTATTGACTCTGGGACTCGTGACTCTGGGCCTGGTGATTCTGGGCCTAGCAACTCTGGGCCTAGTGATTCTGGGCCTAGCAACTCTGGGCCTAGTGCGTCTGGGTCTACTGATTCTGAGTCGAGTGACTCTGGGCCTAGTGACTCTGGTGAGTCGAGTCTGACTCGGGTTTGAGGTGGGAGAGGCCTGAGAGATGGAAATTGTCATCCTGAGAAGGCGGTCTGAAGAGAGAAGGCGGGAAGCAGAAAAAATGGGACATGAAAGCTGGGCACTGTGAAGTGGAGGGGGAGGGGGATGGTCAGTTGCCTAACTGAAGTCCAGCAGGCAGGAGGCCATTTTAGATCAGGTCCCACGTGTGGGATTTTGTACAAAGCATCTTTGACGCTCAGAATTCCCATCAGCTCCCAGTGTTTCTGAGAGACAACTAGGAGGAAGCGACGGTGGGGGCACAGGGGGTGAGGGTGGTGGTGAGGGGCAAAAGTGAAACAAGAGATGGAAAGAACATTGAGAGATAAGATCTTAGCACCCAACGCGGCAGAGGATTTTCCCCAAAACACGGCCAAGGGCCTCCATGGGCTGCCAACACCAGTTGACCATTCATCTCCAATTCCTCTACCCCCCCCCCCCCCCCCAATCGTTACCTCGCACATCCAGTCTTGGAGTGTTGACAGATCCCCTCCCAATCGTTCCCCCATTTCACTCTCACTGGCCTCCCAGGCTTTTGGAATCTCCTGGATGCTTGGAGACTCTAGGGCAACCCTTTACCCTTCACCTTTAACCTTTAACGCGAGGCTCTGCATACAATGAACAGCACAGAAACAGGCCATTCAGCCCAACTGGTCCCTGCCGCATTGATGCTCCAGCCAAGCCTCCTCCCCGCTCTTTCTGTGCTGGGTTTTCCCAATGGGACCACCCCCCCACCCCCGCAACCCCCCCTTCACACCCACTGACCCCAGGGCCCAATGAAGGCCCCGAGCCCACAGATGCCAGTGGTAAGATTGGCAGCACAACCGCACCCCCCCCCCCCCCCCCCCATGACTGGCAGCCTCCCGCGTTCTGGATGGCTTTCGGCCTAACCAGAGGGATGACAACCTCGGAGCCTTGGCAGCCCCACTGAGAGACAGAGCGAGCGAGCGAGTGAGCGAGAGAGAGAGAGAGGGAGAGGCAGGCGCTACTGAGGTGGCTCGGTGACTGTGAGGGCGCCTCAAAATGGAGGCTCCCCAAAGACGGCAAGGACGTCAGGTTGGAGGGGGCCTTTCAACCGTGCGGTCCGATTGCTGAGGGAGGGCGTGTCCGGTTCCGATCGGCAAACGCCACCCGCCCATCCCCCACGTCCGCCTCACCACCCCACCCTCCCCTCCCCCGCACACACCTGCCTCAGCGAGGTCACTTCTGGTGAGCAAGGGGTGGCGCTCCATTGGTGGGGAAGCTCATGGCAACGTCACAGCATCACCCCTTCCAATTGGACCAACAGCCATCCTAATCAGCCAATCCGCTTAGCAGGACAACCTTTGGGAAAGTTCCCCTGTGGGAGGAACACCCTGAGCCCTTGATGCGCCTCCCCCCTTATCTTCCTTGCACCCAACCCCCGCCAACAATGGAAACCTCTTCTCTACTCTACCCTATCGAAAACCCTTTAGGATTTTTAAGACCTCTGGCAGGGCGTCCCCTCGGGCCTTCTCTTTTCGAGAGGAACGAGCCCCAGCCTTTTCTGGCCCTGGCGCTGACAGTGTCCCGACTCGCCGCTACTCTCGGAACTCCGTCCCCCGGTTTGCACCGGCCCCCTTTTCCAGCCCGGGGTGGGGGGGGGGGGCGGTGGGGGGGCTTCAATCCCGCCATCGGGCCTTATCGGAAGGCCACGCGGTGAGAGGCCTTTTTTAAAAATCCAGGTGCACAACGTCAACCACGCCACCCTGATCGACCCTCTCCTCATACAACTCAGTCCAGTCAGTGACCCAGGGTGGGGCTCCCCACAAATCCGTGCCTGGCGTTCACTCATTAGCCTGTCCTTTTCAGGATGCCCACTCAATATTGCTCCAGGTTACTGTCCCTCGAACCATTTCCCGGCTGTAACGTTGAGATGATCGGCCTGGAGCCACTGTGTTTATTCTACACCACCACCACCTTATTTCCGTTATTCTCTCATGGGATGTGGGCCTCGCTGGCAAGGCCCAGTATTTGTTACCCGTCCCTAATTACCCCTCGAGCTGAGTGACCTTGTTCGGCCATTTCAGAGGGGCAGTTAAGAGTCGACCACATCGCGGGGTCTGGAGTCACGTGTAGGCCCAGACCGGGTAAGGACGGCAGATTTCCTTCCCTAAAGGGGGCATTAGTGAACCAGATGGGGTTTTTACAGCAACCAATGATGGTTGCCATGGTCACCATGACTGAGACTAGCTTTATAATTCCAGATTTATTAATCGAATTTAAATTCCACCAGCTGCCGTGGTGGGATTTGAACCCGTGTCCCCCCCAGAGTGTTAACCTGGGCCTCTGGATTACTCATCCAACAAGGTTACCACCGTCTCCCTCCTTTTTTTAACACGTGGGGGGTAGGGGGTGGGACGTTTGAATTCGTCTTGCACCACCAGCTCCCCCCCACCGCCCTCCCCCCAATACCTGAGGAGAATTGAAGGGATGGTGATCGAATCCTCCACGGGTTATCCACCCTGACTCACCCCAGTGGCCTCGAGGGCACCCTCTTCAGAGGCCTCCCATCGTCCAGGACCGTTTCACCTCAGGCTAAAGCGAGGAAAGGCCGGGCCTGCTCAGCAGCTCGGGCAGCGCAGTGGGTGGAGGGGGGGGGAGGGGGGAGGGAGAAGCCGGTGTTAACACTTCGCAAGGGAGGCCGGAGGCTGCGATGAAGAGCTGACTCGCTGTCGCTCTCTCCGCTGACGCTGCCAGGTACGCTGAGCATTTCCAGCACTTTCCGTTCCTGTTTCTGATTTCCCGGCATCCGCGGTATTTTGCTTTTCCCCGCTTCCGCTGCCAGAGCCAGGATCAGCGTTCCATCGTTCCAAATCCTTGCTCCATGATTCCAAAATCCCTTCCGCTCTGCCCTTCCCACTGTTACTATCCCAGTCCTCGTCAGGCTAATTGAAGTCCCCCATCATCACAACCCTATCGTTTTTGCGTCTTTGGCTGAAAATGGTTCCTCTACCTCCTTCCCCGCTCTTTGGTGACCTGTAATACAAATTTTGTTGTACATTAGCTCCCTTATCAATCCTCCAATTGTAACCTCTCACGTATATCATCCCTCTCCAGCGTCCATAAGAGTTTTATCCCATCAATACTGCCCCCTTTTACTTCTCAATCTTTCATGAACAACCCTTGAAGGCAAGATTCCAATTGTCACTCGGGCAAAGAATGAGGCTATTCGGCCCATTGACTCCTATGCTGGCTCTCTGTGCACCAATCCAGTCGGTCCCATCCCCCCCTGTACTATCCCCCTATCCCTGCAAGTTTATTTCCCACCAGCGCTCTTCCAATTTCCTTTTGAAATCATTCATCGTCTCCGCTTCCTCCTCCCGCTCGCTGGGTAAAAGAATTTCCTCTTCACATACCCCCCGCCTTACCCAAAACCTTAAATCTTTGTGCCCCCCAGACCCTCACAGCCCACCCCTCACCCCCCCCCAAGTCCTCGTATCATCAGCCAAAGGGAACAGCTTCTTTTCACCTTCTTTATCCAAACCTGTCATCATCTTGTCCACCTCTATCGAATTCCCCTCCATCAATCTCCATTGTTCTCCAACCCCAGATTTCTCCATGGGGAGGCGATAGCGTAGCGGTATTGTTACTGAACTAGTAACCTAGAGACCTAGGGTAATGCTCTGGGGACCCAGGTTCGAATCCAACCACGGTAAATGGGGGAATTTGGCTCCCATAAAAACCTGGAATAGGAAATCTAATGAAACCATTGTTGATTGTCGTAAATACCCATCTGGCATTATTAATGCCCCCTTTGGGAAAGGAAATCTGCCATTCTTGCCTGGCCGACGCATGTGACTCCAGACCCACAGCAATGTGGTTGACTCTTAACTGCCCCTCTGAAATGGGTCTCAAAAAAGGAATGAAACCGGACAGACTGAACTAGGCACTGGAAATGACTAATGGCTCTGTCAGCCCTGCAAAGTCCTCCTTACTAACATCTGGGGGCTAGTGCCAAAGTTGGGAGAGCTGCCTCACAGACTAGTCAAGCAACAGCCTGACATACTCATCTTCACAAAATCATATCTTACAGATCATGTCCCAGGCTCCACCATCCCTGGGTATGTCCTGTCCCACTGGCAGGATAGACTTGGTGGAGACAGAGTGGTATACAGTCGGGAGGGAGTTGCCCTGGGAGTCCTCAACATCGACTCCGGGCCCCACGAAGCCTCATGGCATCAGGTCAAACATGGGCCAGGAAACCTCTTGCTGATTACCACGTACCGCCCTCCCTCAGTTGAGGAATCAGGGCTCCTCCATGTTGAACATCACTGTGCAGAGTGTACTCTGAGTAGGGACTTCAATGTCCTTCACCAAAAGTGGCTCAGTAGTGCCTGACTGACCTAAAGGACATAGCTTCTAGACAGAGTGAGGGAACCAACAAGAGGGAAAAACATACTTGACCTCATCCTCACCAACCTGCCTGCCGCAGATGCATCTGTCCATGAAAGTATCAGTGGGAGTGACCACCGCACAGTCATTGTGGAGACAAAGTCCCATCTTCAGCTGCTTCATCAATGACCTTCCTCCGATCAACAGATGGGGATGTTCGCTGATGAATGCACAATGTTCAGCACCATTCGCGACTCCTCAGATACTGAAGCAGTCCATGTCCAAATGCAGCAAGACCTGGACAATATCCAGGCTTGAGCTGACAAGTGGCAAGTAACATTCACACCACACAAGTGTCAGGCAATGACCATCTCCAACAAGAGAGAATCTAACCAGCGCCCCTTGACACTCAATGGCATTACCATCACTGAATCCCCCACTATCAACATCCTGGGGGTTACCATTGACCAGAAACTGAACTGGACTAGCCATTTAATACTTAGGCTACAAGAGCAGGTCAGAGACTAGGAATCCTGCGGAGAGTAACTCACCTCCTGACTCCCCAAAGCCTGTCCACCATCTACAAGGCACAAGTCAGGAGTGTGATGGAATACTCCCCACTTGCCTGGACGAGTGCAGCTCCCACAACACTCAAGAAGCTCGACACCATCCAGGACAAAGCAGCCCCACTTGATTGGCACCCCATCCACAAACACTCACTCCCTCCACCACCGACGCACAGTAGCAGCAGTGTGTGTACCGTCTACAAGATGCACTGCAGCAATTCACCAAGGTTCCACAGTCAGCATCTTCCAAACCCACGACCACCATCATCTAGAAGGACAAGGGCAGCAGACACATGGGGAACACCACCACCTGCAAGTTCCCCTCCAAACCACTCACCATCCTGACTTGGAAATATATCGGCCGTTCCTTCACTGTCGCTGGGTCAAAACCCTGGAACTCCCTCCCTAACAGCGCTGTGGGTGTACCTACACCACAGGGACTGCAGCGACTCAAGAAGGCGGCTCACCGCCACAGGTCAAGAGTGTGATGTAATACTCCCCACTTGCCTGGGTGACAGCAGCTCCCACAACACCGCCACTTACTCTCAGGGTAATTAGGGCTGGGCAATAAAGGCTAACCCAGCCAGCGAAGGCCACATCCCGACAATGAATGAGAAAATAAAGAGACCGGAAAGGGCTGAGGTCCTGCAGGCGGATTTTCGGAAGCCTAAAGAGCGGGTGCTCCAAGACAGCCACCTCCGCCTCACGCCCAGTGCCCCACTCTGCCGAATATGGGGGAGGGGGTGGGAGAAAACAGCGTGTGACTGGAGAAAGGGTGCAGGAGGAAGAGCCTTCCACATTCCTGGGGCTTTGGGCCCAATTTGGGGGCAGGAAGCCCCTGTCGCATAGTTGATTGGAGGTTGGGTCTTGGGGGTTGGGAGTGGGCACCGCCTGCACCTCCACAGGCTCATCGTCGTAGGAGGAGGTAGTAATCCGAAGGTTTGAGGCACCGCTGGTCAGTTTTCTCCCAGGACCCCCAACGCTTTCCCTTCCCATGTCATTGGCCCACCCCTCCCCCAACGTAGGCCCCAATCTCCGGGTGAGAGGGAGTGTGTGGGGGGGGGTTACGGGGATGGGTGAGAGGAGCTCAGCACAGGGAGATGTCCCCTCCCCCTCCCCCGCACGGGAGAATGGAACAGGAAGAGCTTTGGTCAACCCCCCCCCCCCACCGAGCGCTAAATACCAAAGGCGGGGAAACCGGGAGAAACCGGTTTGGGAAACCCCCCTGGTCCCCCGCTGGCCGATACCGAGCAGCCCACGGTGGGGGGTACGGCTTTAAGGGGAGGACATGTTTGGCTCCGGGGGCCCTTTTCTGTGCAGCGCCCGTCCCTCGCGGACATGACGTCACCCGCCTGGCAGGCCGGCAATGCCGCTCTCTTCGGTTCCCCCCTCCGCCCCCCCACCCCCCCCCCCCCCCCCACACCCCTCACCGCTGCCTTCCGGAAGTTTCCGATCGGGGGCCGCCGCTGAGGCGAGTCTGTGGCCTGTTGGGACTGGAGCAATCGCAGCAGAAAGCGGGAGCGCGTTTCTCTTTCGAAGGTGAAGCCCGCTTGCCTCGGCCGATCTTCAAAATGGAGGCCGCTCCTACCCACAGTGCTTAGGGTGAGCGCCCCCACCCCCCCCCCCACCCTCCCCTCCGCCCCCCACCCCCCCAACCGCTCTGTCAGTCTCCATCGAGGAGGCAAAGCTTTGAAAGAATGGGAGGGGTGGGAGGTGCAGGGAGGAAGGGACACAACCTCAAGGCTGCTTTTTTCCACCTTGGCCCTCACAAGGGTTGGTTAACATCCCTGGTTACACTGCCAAGGAGGGGACGCCACGGACAGTCTTGCCTGACTCATTCGGCCATTTTCTTTGCCCACTTATGCCAAGAAAGAACTGACTCAACTCTCCAAAATAAAGGGTTAGATTGGCAGAGGAGGGCTCCCTCACCAACTGGATCCCTACTGAAAGAGAGAGTCCCTGATAGTGAGGCTCCCTCCATAGAAGGGGTCCCTAAAGGAGAGACTCCCCCTTTAAAAGGGGTCTCTGATGGAGAGACTGTCTCTTTAAAAGGGGTCTCTGTTGGAGAGTGTCTCTTTAAAAGGGGTCTCTGATGGTCCGGCCTAGTTTGGAAGTATTTAAGATAGATTGGGCTGTCTGGTTTTTTTTGCCTGAACCAGACCACCCAAAGGAACAGCAAACAGTGAAGAGAGTCCTGAGGACAAGGGTGGTCTAACAGGTTCCCGCACGCATCACCCCGGGGAGCGGGGGAAACAGGGGGTGGTATGTTTCACACCTGATTTGCCAAACTGATATTGGGTTAATGCCCTTTTCCCTCCCCACCAGTGGTCACAGGTCAGGCGGGGTTAAAGGTCGATGAGGCCCATTGAAAGAGGCTGTGGTGATGTGATTTTTGCGCAGAGTGCGTGCTCTCCTGGTTGAATAGTGGCTTCAATGATTTGTCCCTCAGCAGCGTGGTTTTGTGTCGGTAGGGTAGGGACACCACCCAGCTTTTAATAAACCTTCCTTGAATGGGCCTCAGTCCCGGTCTCGTCCTTGCCAAACGCGGATGATGCCCCTTTAACTGGGGGGTCAAAGGTCGAGCGAGGGGTTGACATCTCCTCCGGGAAAGGCCCTGGAGTCTCCAGGAGTTGAAAATGAACCTCTGGGACTCAGCTGGGATCAACGTCCAGGAGAGAAGCAAAGAGGGGTAAGGCGAAGGTTCCTCACACTTTGGGTAAGGGACTCAGGGTGGGAGGAAGGGCTGGTTGACCAGGGGTAGGGTGCACTGAAACAATGGTCACGGAATGAAACCTCTCAGCATTGGTCCAACTAGAGTTGACCACCCGACATCCAACTCGGAGCCACCCAATGGTTTTGAGCCAGTCGGCTATTGAAATGTTACCCTCGTGTCAGGGTAACAGGGGGGATAATGAGCAGCCATTATCCATTGGGGGGCAAAGGTTATCTACCTGAGTTCCTGGCACCGAGAGAGCGGGATGGTGAATTTTACTCACACTGATGTCTCTCTCTCTCACTCTCTCTGTGGCTCAGTGGGGAGGACACTCACCTCCAAATCACAAGGTACAGGGTTCAAGACCCACTCCAGGGTTTCAGCACAAAACACTCAAGGCTGATGCACCAGTGCAGTACTGAGGGAGTGCGGCACTGTCGGAGGGTCAGTACTGAGGGAGTGCTGCACTGTCAGAGGGTCAGTGCTGAGGGAGTGCTGCACTGTCGGAGGGTCAGTACTGAGGGAGTGCTGCACTGTCAGAGGGTCAGTACTGAGGGAGTGCTGCACCGTCAGAGGGTCAGTACTGAGGGAGTGCTGCACTGTCGGAGGGTCAGCACTGAGGGAGTGCTGCACTGTCGGAGGGTCAGCACTGAGGGAGTGCTGCACTGTCGGAGGGTCAGTACTGAGGGAGTGCGGCACTGTCGGAGGGTCAGTACTGAGGGAGTGCGGCACTGTCGGAGGGTCAGTACTGAGGGGGTGCTGCACTGTCGGAGGGTCAGTACTGAGGGAGTGCTGCACTGTCGGAAGGTCAGTACTGAGGGAGTGCGGCACTGTCGGAGGGTCAGTGCTGAGGGAGTGCTGCACTGTCGGAGGGTCAGTACTGAGGGAGTGCTGCACTGTCGGAGGGTCAGTACTGGGGGAGTGCTGCACTGTCGGAGGGTCAGTACTGAGGGAGTGCTGCACTGTCGGAGGGTCAGTACTGAGGGAGTGCTGCACTGTCGGAGGGTCAGTACTGAGGGAGTGCTGCACTGTCGGAAGGTCAGTACTGAGGGAGTGCGGCACTGTCGGAGGGTCAGTACTGAGAGAGTGCTGCACTGTCGGAGGGTCAGTACTGAGGGAGTGCTGCACTGTCGGAGGGTCAGTACTGAGGGAGTGCTGCACTGTCGGAGGGTCAGTACTGAGGGAGTGCTGCACTGTCGGAGGGTCAGTACTGAGGGAGTGCTGCACTGTCGGAGGGTCAGCACTGAGGGAGTGCTGCACTGTCAGAGGGTCAGTACTGAGGGGGTGCTGCACTGTCAGAGGGTCAGTACTGAGGGAGTGCTGCACTGTTGAAGGGTCAGTACTGAGGGAGTGCTGCACTGTCAGAGGGTCAGCACTGAGGGAGTGCTGCACTGTCAGAGGGTCAGTACTGAGGGGGTGCTGCACTGTCAGAGGGTCAGTACTGAGGGAATGCTGCACTGTCGGAGGGTCAGTACTGAGGGAATGCTGTGCTGTCGGAGGGTCAGTACTGAGGGAATGCTGTGCTGTCGGAGGGTCAGTACTGAGGGAATGCTGTGCTGTCGGAGTGTCAGTACTGAGGGAGTGCTGCACCGTCAGAGGGTCAGTACTGAGGGAGTGCTGCACTGTCGGAGGGTCAGCACTGAGGGAGTGCTGCACTGTCGGAGGGTCAGCACTGAGGGAGTGCTGCACTGTCGGAGGGTCAGTACTGAGGGAGTGCGGCACTGTCGGAGGGTCAGTACTGAGGGAGTGCGGCACTGTCGGAGGGTCAGTACTGAGGGGGTGCTGCACTGTCGGAGGGTCAGTACTGAGGGAGTGCTGCACTGTCGGAAGGTCAGTACTGAGGGAGTGCGGCACTGTCGGAGGGTCAGTGCTGAGGGAGTGCTGCACTGTCGGAGGGTCAGTACTGAGGGAGTGCTGCACTGTCGGAGGGTCAGTACTGGGGGAGTGCTGCACTGTCGGAGGGTCAGTACTGAGGGAGTGCTGCACTGTCGGAGGGTCAGTACTGAGGGAGTGCTGCACTGTCGGAGGGTCAGTACTGAGGGAGTGCTGCACTGTCGGAAGGTCAGTACTGAGGGAGTGCGGCACTGTCGGAGGGTCAGTACTGAGGGAGTGCTGCACTGTCGGAGGGTCAGTACTGAGGGAGTGCTGCACTGTCGGAGGGTCAGTACTGAGGGAGTGCTGCACTGTCGGAGGGTCAGTACTGAGGGAGTGCTGCACTGTCGGAGGGTCAGTACTGAGGGAGTGCTGCACTGTCGGAGGGTCAGCACTGAGGGAGTGCTGCACTGTCAGAGGGTCAGTACTGAGGGGGGTGCTGCACTGTCAGAGGGTCAGTACTGAGGGAGTGCTGCACTGTTGAAGGGTCAGTACTGAGGGAGTGCTGCACTGTCAGAGGGTCAGCACTGAGGGAGTGCTGCACTGTCAGAGGGTCAGTACTGAGGGGGTGCTGCACTGTCAGAGGGTCAGTACTGAGGGAATGCTGCACTGTCGGAGGGTCAGTACTGAGGGAATGCTGTGCTGTCGGAGGGTCAGTACTGAGGGAATGCTGTGCTGTCGGAGGGTCAGTACTGAGGGAATGCTGTGCTGTCGGAGTGTCAGTACTGAGGGAGTGCTGCACTGTCGGAGATGCTAGCTTACTGATGAAACATTAAACTGAGGCCCCACCTATCCCCTTGCAGGGGTGGAGGGAGGGTGAATTCTCCCCAGCGTCCTGGGGCCAATATATATCCCTCGACGGACATCAGTAAAAACAGATAGATGACCTGGTCATTACCAGGTTGCTGTTTGTGGGATCTTGCTGTGCACCAATTATCTGCTGCAGTTCCCACATTAGAACAGTGATTACGTTTTGAGAGAGAGAGAGAGAGAGAGAGTGACACCTGCATAGAGAATGGAGTAAAAATGAACAATGGAAGATTGAATTATCAGCCTGCCAGAGGTGTTAAGCAAGTGTGAAATCTCAGTACAGTGAACCGCTCATTATTAATATAAATATTCATGTTTCACATTATCCTCCCAGACACTGCGGTTATTCAATTATACCCTCAGAGTCCACCCACCACCCACCCCCCTCACCTCCATCCAAATCCTCATCCCCTGGCAGGGAATGCTTTACCCGAAAGAACGCTCCAACATCACCGCAGGTACCGCTGGGTGTGGCACTGAGGAACGCAGTCCAGATTCACTCACCCCCTCCCCCACCCCCTCGCCGCTGTGGCTAATCTGCTCAGGGGCACCGGAGACATCAGAACTGGCCTCAGGATCATGGATCTGAGTGGGGAGGAGGGGGTGGGGGTGGGGGGATGGTGGGAGGGGTAGTGGGGACACCGATGGCCGCCGTCCCAGTTAGTCCCTCTGCGCAATCTCCTCCTGTGTGGATGTGGGAGAGGGGTGGCGGGGGGGTGGGGGGGGGGGGGTGGTGGTTGGTTGGTGGGGGACACGCGATGCCCTCACAGTCGAATTGCCCGGCCGGGGTGTCGGCAATGGTCACGTGGACGTCTACAGCACAGAAGGAAGCCACTCGGCCCATCGTGTCCACACTGGTCATCAAAGACCTGACGAGGCGAATGTCATTTTCCAAGCGCTGGGCCCTAGGCCCTGGAGGCGATGGCAATGCAAGTGAGTGTCTAAACGCTTCTGAAACGTTACGAGAGTTTCTGACTCAAGTGCCCTGTCAGTCAGTGAGTTGCAGACCCCCACCGCCCTCTGGGTGAAAATATTTCTCCTCAACTCCCCTCTTGGCCTTCTACCTCTGACCTTAAATCTCAGCCCCCTGGTTATTGACCCCGTCTATATGCTGCCCTCTGTGGTCCATAGAGGGGAGAGGTGTACTAGTGCAGATTTAACCGTCCGCTCTTTCACTGGCCCCCCCCACTTGCACTGGTCAATGGAGGGCGGCTGGGGTTCGGGGGGCGCGGGGTTGGGGGTGCGGTGGGCAGGGTCGGTGGCGGTGAAGGAGGCAGCGGGCAGGATGGTTCACACTGTCGGTGCATGGGCCTCGGTTTGCCCCACTCCCCCTTTGGCCCCACCTGTCGAAAAATAAACTCCCGGGTTGCGAACTCCGGGGAACAAGGCCAGTTTCGCATCGGCCGGTGACAGATCCAGAGGTTTAAAGCCCCTTTCACACCCCCCCCACCATCACCCCCCACACCTCCCCCCCCCACACCTCCCCCCCCCACACCTCCCCCCCCCACACCTCCCCCCCCCCACACCTCCCCCCCCACACCTCCCCCCCCACACCTCCCCCCCCACACCTCCCCCCACAACCCCACCATGGGACTCGTTTCCCCCCTCTGAGGCCCACACCCCCCAACCAAAAAACAAAACTGTACCCCCCCCCCTCCCTCCGCTCGCTCAGAAACAGCTCCCCCCCCCGACCCTCCCCCACACCCCCCCCACACCCCACTCCCCCCCCGCCTCGCCACCTCCCCGGTGGGTCTGCACACAAGGCCCTGGTTTGCAACTAGGCCCTGATCAGCCAGGATGCGGTTACCACGGCAACTCCCCTGCCATTCCCGGCTCGGCTTGCTTCTGCCGAGAGAAAGAGAAGGAAAGATTCTTCCCCGATGATGAATGCCTCCCTTCCTCCCCCTCTTCAATTATTCTGACGTTGCTACAAGGCACGGCTTTGAGTGCGTCCGTCGAGCGGCACCGTCCCCAGGCCTGGCTCGGAGGCTTCAGGGAGACACTAGGCCCCGGTCACCCCCATCGCCATGTTCCCGGTCGCTTCCCCACAACCTCCAACACCCACAGGGGATGGGAGGGAAGACCAAAAGCTTTCAAAGCTAAGGTGGGCCCCACAGAGGCACCCATTGGCTGCGGAGATGGAACCAAATCCTCCCCCAACCTGCCGCACAACACCCCCCATCGGGTCAGTGCCGCACTGTCGGAGGGTCAGTACTGAGGGAGTGCTGCACTGTCAGAGGGTCAGTACTGAGGGAGTGCTGCACTGTCAGAGGGTCAGTACTGAGGGAGAGCTGCACTGTCAGAGGGTCAGTACAGAGGGAGTGCTGCACTGTCGGAGGGTCAGTACTGAGGGAGTGCTGCACTGTCGGAGGGTCAGTGCTGAGGGAGTGCTGCACTGTCGGAGGGTCAGTACTGAGGGAGTGCTGCACTGTTGGAGGGTCAGTACTGTGGGAGTGCTGCACTGTCGGAGGGTCAGTACTGAGGGATTGCTGCACTGTCGGAGGGTCAGTACTGAGGGAGTGCTGCACTGTCAGAGGGTCAGTACTGAGGGAGTGCTGCACTGTCGGAGGGTCAGTACTGAGGGAGTGCTGCACTGTCGGAGGGTCAGTACTGAGGGAGTGCTGCACTGTCGGAGGGTCAGTACTGAGGGAGTGCTGCACTGTCGGAGGGTCAGTACTGAGGGAGTGCTGCACTGTCGGAGGGTCAGTACTGAGGGAGTGCTGCACTGTCAGAGGGTCAGTACTGAGGGAGTGCCGCACTGTCGGAGGGTCTGTACTGAGGGAGTGCCACACTGTCGGAGGGTCAGTACTGAGGGAGTGCCACACTGTCGGAGGGTCAGTACTGAGGGAGTGCTGCACTGTCGGAGGGTCAGAACTGAGGGAGTGCTGCACTGTCGGAGGGTCAGTGCTGAGGGAGTGCTGCACTGTTGGAGGGTCAGTACTGAGGGAGTGCTGCACTGTCGGAGGGTCAGTACTGAGGGAGTGCCGCACTGTCGGAGGGTCAGTACTGAGGGAGTGCCGCACTGTCGGAGGGTCAGTACTGAGGGACTACAGCAATGTAAGAGGGACAGTACTGAGGGAGTGCTGCACTGTCGGAGGGTCAGTACTGAGGGAGTGCTGCACTGTCAGAGGGTCAGTACTGAGGGAGTGCTGCACTGTCGGAGGGTCAGTACTGAGGGAGTGCCGCACTGTCGGAGGGTCAGTACTGAGGGAGTGCCACACTGTCGGAGGGTCAGTACTGAGGGAGTGCCACACTGTCAGCGGGTCAGTACAGAGGGAGTGCTGCACTGTCGGAGGGTCAGTACTGAGGGAGTGCTGCACTGTTGGAGGGTCAGTACAGAGGGAGTGCCACACTGTCGGAGGGTCAGTACTGAGGGAGTGCTGCACTGTCGGAGGGTCAGAACTGAGGGAGTGCTGCACTGTCGGAGGGTCAGTGCTGAGGGAGTGCTGCACTGTTGGAGCGTCAGTACTGAGGGAGTGCTGCACTGTCGGAGGGTCAGTACTGAGGGAGTGCCGCACTGTCGGAGGGTCAGTACTGAGGGAGTGCCGCACTGTCGGAGGGTCAGTACTGAGGGACTACAGCAATGTAAGAGGGACAGTACTGAGGGAGTGCTGCACTGTCGGAGGGTCAGTACTGAGGGAGTGCTGCACTGTCAGAGGGTCAGTACTGAGGGAGTGCTGCACTGTCGGAGGGTCAGTACTGAGGGAGTGCCGCACTGTCGGAGGGTCAGTACTGAGGGAGTGCCACACTGTCGGAGGGTCAGTACTGAGGGAGTGCCACACTGTCAGCGGGTCAGTACAGAGGGAGTGCTGCACTGTCGGAGGGTCAGTACTGAGGGAGTGCTGCACTGTTGGAGGGTCAGTACAGAGGGAGTGCTGCACTGTCGGAGGGTCAGTACTGAGGGAGTGCCGCACTGTCGGAGGGTCAGTACTGAGGGAGCGCTGCACTGTCAGAGGGTCAGTACTGAGGGAGAGCTGCACTGTCGGAGGGTCAGTACTGAGGGAGTGCCGCACTGTCGGAGGGTCAGTACTGAGGGAGCGCTGCACTGTTGGAGGGTCAGTACTGAGGGAGTGCTGCACTGTCGGAGGGTCAGTACTGAGGGAGTGCTGCACTGTCAGCAGTCCCCACTTTCAGGATGATTCATTAATCCAAGACCCTGACTGACCTCTCGGGTGGGTGTAAAAGATCCCACGGCCACTATTGGAAGAGGAACAGGGGGAGCGGGGTGAGGGGATTTACCCTGGGAAGGATTCATCTGTCACCCAAAGGACCACCTGGCCTTTCCTCCTGTGTGTTTGTGTGACGTTGCTGTGCACAAATTGGTTGCAGTGGGTGCCTGCAGTCCGAACTCATCCCTGAATATCCATTGGCCGCAGAGCCCTTTGGACAACCCCAAGCCTGTGATGGGTGATATAAAAATGCAAACCGCTCTTTTCCGATTCATATGGTCAGGGCAGGTTTCAAATCCTCGTTCAGTCAGTCTTTAACTGAGCCTTTATAACTCATTCGTCGCCCATAGCTCGAGGGCTCATGTCCACCTCCTTCGGAGATTGTCATGAGGGATTTGCGGCAGAGACCTGGCCTCGCCTCTCCTCCAGTTTTCTCATCCACCGATACCCTGCGTACACCTCGCTGTCTGGCAACAGCGACCCTGAGCCAATCTGCCTCTGGACTGAGCGGCCCCCCCCCCCATATTCCACCCTCCCCGATCTTCAGCTCATCCAAAAGAAACCTCCTGGCCCGCCTCCGAACTCACCTATGCCCAACGACCTCCACCAGCTCCGGGTCAAGCGGCGCCCCCAGGTTCCGTAATCCCGTGTCCAAAGCCCCTCCCTGGTCTCACCTCCTCCCCCCCCCACCCCCCCACCCTCCTCACCCCCACCCACCCCCGCCTCCTCACCCCTCCCTGTCTCTGTAACGTCCTCCGGCCCCTACACCCCCTCCGAGATTCCCGCACCCCCTCCAATTCCGGCCTCTTGAGCGTCATCCCAAACCCACCAATTCCCATCGGTCCACCGTTGGCGGCCATGCCTTCAGCTGCCTGGGGGGGGTGTAGGGGGGGGGTGTAGCTGGGGGGGAGTTGGGGGGGTGTTGTTGGTGGTCCTGAGCTCTGGAATTCCCTCCCTCAATCTCCCCACCTCCCTCTCTCTCCATCCCTTAAGGAGCTCCGACCCGACAAGCCCTCCGGGATCTCCGCGCTCCTCGAGTTCCGGCCTCTTGCCGCCCTCTTTAACCGCTCCGCCATTGGCGGACATGTCTTCGGCTGCCTGGGGTGAGGGGTGGGGAGGCCTGAGCTCTGGAATTCCACCCCTCACACCCCCCCCCCCCCCCAGCAACCAAACCCCTCGGCCTCTCTCTCTCCCTCCTCCTTTAAGACGCCCCTCGAAGGCCGAGCTTCTGTCCCGAGCGTCTCCTCGGGGTCAAATACCGTCGCGTCCGGGCCTCCATCAGAGGCCTCGTGGGCTTTGTCTACGTTAAAGGCCCAGTTGTTGACGTTGGTCGGAGCTGCCGTGAGAGGGTTAACGGGTGAGCGCGGTGGGATCAGGGGGCTGGGGGATGGGGGGGGATGCGGGCCGGAGTGGGGGGGAGGGGAATACATTTTCATTTGGCACAAAAATATCAGTTTGCTGCAGTTGCCATGGTAACGCTGCCTCCTCCCTCTCTCTCTCCCCGAGCGCACTGAGGACCAGGCTCGGGATGACAGGCTCGGTAGCTGCGGCCATGTTCGGTCACCGGGGAGACTCTCCCCCAGCAGAGGATTCCCGCCCGTGAACTGGCCAATGTAGGCGTTTCCCCCTCCCCCCTCCACACTCCCCCTCCCCCCTCCCCCCTCCACACTCCCCCCTCCCTCCTCCACACTCCTCCCCCCTCCACACTCCCCCCTCCCTCCTCCACACTCCCTCCTCCCTCCTCCACACTCCCCTCCCTCCCCCCTCCACACTCCCCCCTCCACACTCCCCCCTCCCTCCTCCACACTCCCCCCTCCCTCCCTCCTCCACACTCCTCCCTCCCCCCTCCACACTCCCCCTCCCCCCTCCACACTCCTCCCTCACCCCTCCACACTACCCCCTCCCTCCCCCCTCCACACTCCCCCCTCCCTCCTCCACACTCCCCCTCCCCCCTCCACACTCCCCCCTCCCCCCTCCACACTCCTCCCTCCCCCCTCCACACTCCCCCTCCCCCTCCACACTCCTCCCTCACCCCTCCACACTACCCCCTCCCTCCCCCCTCCACACTCCCCCCTCCCCACTCCACACTCCCCCCTCCCCCCTCCACACTCCTCCCTCCTCCATCCACACTGCCCCCTCCCCGTCCGCACTCCCCCCTCCCCCTCCACACTCCTCCCTCCCCCTCCACACTCCTCCCTCCCTCCACCCTCCACACTCCTCCCTCCCCCCTCCACACTACCCCCTCCCTCCCCCCATCCACACTCCCCCCTCCCTCCCCCCTCCACACTCCTCCCTCCACACTCCTCCCTCCCCCCTCCACACTCCCCACTCCCTCCCCCCTCCACACTCCTCCCTCCCCCTCCACACTCCTCCCTCCCCCTCCACACTCCCCCTTCCCTCACCCATCCACACTGCCCCTTCCCCCGTCCACACTCCTCCCTCTCCCCTCCACAGCCCCTCCCTCCCCCCTCCACACTCCTCCCTCCTCCCTCCACACTCCTCCCTCCCCCTCCACACTCCCCCTTCCCTCACCCATCCACACTGCCCCTTCCCCCGTCCACACTCCTCCCTCTCCCCTCCACAGCCCCTCCCTCCCCCCTCCACACTCCTCCCTCCTCCCTCCACACTCCTCCCTCCCCCCTCCACACTCCCCCTCCCTCCCCCTCCACACTCCTCCCTCCCCGCTCCACACTCCCGCTTCC